>RHGK01000040.1:0-70775 GCA_005281515.1 Taphrina wiesneri | reverse complement strand
CTAACCCTAACCCTAACCCTAACCCTAAGCGAAACGGAAATGCTATCAAGACCGGCTCGCACACTTGCGCACAGAGGCTCCAGGGCCTCTGAAATGCCTTTTCATTCGGACAAGATCGCCTATTGAAGATGAGAAAGACGGCGGAAGTGTAGCCACTTTGTCTGCGAGAGTCGCTTGTGATGTATAACTCTACGTCACCAGTCGGAAAAGTCGGACACATCCTCCTGATGAGTGCCAAGAGTCTTGATGTGTGTACTGACATCGCCACTTGAATAGCCTTTCGTCTATGGAGCCTTCTTAGACGTCTTTTCCGATGCCACTTCAGAAACATGCCAACAGACTCGCTGTTAGATTGTCCGTCAGACGCTGCCAGTTGTTAGATTGACTTTGACTATCAGTATTGATCGGAAGAGCAGTGGTGGTCAATTGAATCCTCTATTGACACTGTAGAAGTTGAACACCATGGAGGATCAAGTCGTGTGCGGGGTGTAAGCTGAGGCCTGTTATATCGTGATAGGAGTGTTGTATGATGAGCTCGAAGACTAGAAGTACTGATTAGAGCAAGACTGCGGTAGTTGTCCTGATCTGATCAAAAATCGGCCATAAGATTGGCAGGGCAGGTCGTGCAGTTTCCTTGTCTACAAAGCAGTTTGGATGAAGTATGGTACTTGACTATAGCTATAGCAAGCTTCGGACAGAAAAGTCTGTTGTGAGAGTTGAACCAGCCAGAAGTTTGGCAAAAGAATAACATGTTTAATCTATGACGGGCTCAAAATCTAGCAGTACCGGCCGCACCTTGGTCAATGTGCCTATACTGTGATTTTCGTCGTGGGTGGCGTATACTGTACGACCAAAGTTTCTAGTCATCCAACGTCGCCACTGCTTCGTCATTGATTCTGAACGTCTCTTGGTAACGAGTTCATAATGTAGCTTGTAGAGGCCTTGAGGGGGTTCTTGGAATTGAATTGCTACTATGACCCTTTTCGGGATTCCTCGTTGAGAGACTGGACTCTCGTGCATATCGATTCGAGCCATGCCTCGATCATGCGTGACAATGGCTTTGGCAGTGTGGGATACGTGCTGTGAGA
Organism: Taphrina wiesneri; assembly: GCA_005281515.1. Lineage (NCBI taxonomy): Eukaryota > Fungi > Ascomycota > Taphrinomycetes > Taphrinales > Taphrinaceae > Taphrina > Taphrina wiesneri. Next base: position 69,687 of record RHGK01000040.1, on the reverse strand, counting down.
CCTGCTTCTCATGGCTGACCTCTGCGGTCCCGTGTGAGGAAAGATCGGCTGTGAGACCAAACGACGTGGTGTGATGTGTTTCCTCAGAAGACGGTTCTGGGCTTCGAACAATTGTTTTGATAAAACTCCCAAGAATTACTGGTGAAATTCTTAGATCCTCCTCACTTATACTCCGTTCAGAATGACCTGTACTTGGTCGATCTTGGAAGTGCTTTATCAACAAGATCTTGAGATCGCAATACACAGTACGGTCCTCCTTAGACTCTCGTAAAGCCGCTCCATGTGAGATATCCAGGCACAAATGAATGTCTTTGGCATCATTTACATGTTTCCTCCATAGAAAAGAACCGACATGCGCTCTGATGCTGATATCAGCACGATTATAGGAAAATATATCGCTTTTGGTATCCGGATACAATTGGACCATCCTTTCAGACGGCATGATGGAGGCAATGCCAGACCTTAAAAGAAAATACAGTATCGAGAATTGAGTCTCTGTGATGTGTAAGCTTCGAAGGAACATGATCAAGACACGGTTGGTCTGATGAAAGCTGACTGCCGCAATTCGAAGGGTTGGCAAAATCTAGGTGATCATCCTCGAAATTAGATTGCAATCGATCTATTACGTCACCATAGCTTTAGAAGAGCTTAACATTGAACAGTCAATAGAACTTTCCAGTCATTCATTGTCATTGCAGCTAGGCTCGGCAGTATTTTGGCTCATGTTCTGGCAAGCAGTGAATCTTGCAAAGCTCTCGGACCACGACAAGCTCTTGTATGTAGGATTTTTGAGATTCTCTCCAGAGAAGTACAGCTAGACTCTGTCATGCCTACTAGTCGAGTCCTCGAATACCACAATATCTTCCTGACTCAGCCATGGAAGAATTACGAGACAAATTGGATTACCGCGCACCTTCCCAAGGAGACACCGAGGTCCCAGGGTTAGTTAGGAACTCCCGCAGATAAACTCAAAGACATCCGAGGAACCCAGAGCAAACACGGAGTTTCAAGGATACCTCGCGAGAAATACAGTATGGAATGTCGAAATCCCAGTAAAGCAACCAACAAAGATCGAGCATTATAGAGGCACCTGGATTCCTTTGACCCCTACAGACGAGATAACCAGGCAGACCCAGGAATGCTAGGAATGCGTTGGACAAACATACTTCGTAGAATCCGTTGGGAACGGATCTCCTATAGACCATAAGTACATAAAAATCGGGGACCTCCTTAGTGTAAGAGGTCGATCGATTAACGTGTGAACTACTCATAGTTGTATTATACCTTCCTAACAAGAAGTCTTGTGCTCTAACAAATTGTGAACACCAGACTGAGCGAACCGAGGAACCCGTCTCTGCCCATACAGAGAAGACTTGGATTGTGACACTTGGGATTAAGCCGCGAGACTGCGCCACTGTCTGCAGCATCATCGGCAGAACGCTCCTGACTCGGGTGCATGTTCAGATAACACATTTTGCGTATTTTGGCTGATCATTCATTCACTGCCTTGATGTCGAAACCATTTTGCCAACCTCATCTAGGGTTTGGGTGGATTCAGAGCCCTGAAAAATCAGGAGTTTATTGGTATCGGACTTTAGCAATCTGGGCCGATCGTGTCTATAAAGTCAAAGTTTTGTTTTCTTTCCTGAGAAATGACAAGGGTTTCTCAAGTGATTGGATTTGCTAGCTAGCCAGAAGATCGTTTATGTGGCAAGCGGGACTACATTTTGTGCTGAACTCGCTGGCATCACCGGACGAAAATGAACATGATTAGTCGTCGTCAGTCGGGTCTCATGCTCAGACAACCCACGAGGCCGCGTTGTATCAACAGTAGGAGAAACGTAAGCGGCCCATGTATCGATCGGAAGTTGCAGCACATGGTCGCCGTGATAATACACCTCGAGACCAGGCGGGCTTTGTGCCATGGAGTATGATCGAGCTGACGGCTATATTTCAGCCATCCGGGTCCGGTGACAGCGGCACACGCTTTGCTACGCTTTTTGCCTCGGAAGCTGGGAATCTACCGTTGCCCATTGGGTGACGATTATCCACGGCTGATCCATTATGATTTATGGAATGAAATGTGGCATGACAATGGCAATCTGTGCTAACATGGTCATTTACTACTTTTTTGAACCATGAAATAGGCCAGCGATTGTCGCTCTTCTATGACCATTTCGACATGCTAACCACGCTGATAGCGTCTTACGTTCTGGATAGAAGTTGAAACCATGTCAGCATCTCGTATCTCATGTCGTTAGAGCGACAAGGCAAGAATGGTCGAAGGACTCGGACAGGATGTCTTACCTGCCGTCGAAGACATTACAAATGCGATGAAAACATACCCAAGTGTTTTCGGTGCTTGAAATCGAGCTTGGGTTGTGTTTGGCCTTTGGACGAGGCACGACATGATGTGTCAATTCACAAAGAGACGTTGGCAGACTTGCTCCAAGGTACTCGTAGCACTTCCACAGCAAAAGATCACGGCATCGACTTAGAAAGCCTCGAGAATGAGAAACTGAGCTCAGTACTGCTCTCAACGAAGCAGAGTGATCAGCTCAACTACTTGATTGGGCAGTTCTATAATCATTCATTTCACTTGTATGGTCATGGTTGGAATCGTGGACATACATATTGTTGACTGATAGTTTTAGATGTACTTGGACCAAGCTTCTAGAATTGCCTCGCAGATCCAACATCCCAAATCTCTTGTTTGCAAGGAAACGAAACTTCAGGCGGATGACGAATTGGGCAAACTTCTATCTGCCCCATCTAGCTCATGGCACCATGGATGATTCGCTGTCGTTGGCGATCGCTGCTTATGTGGCTGCACGAATGCAAGACAAGGTTCTGACCGTAGCGTTCTATGTAAGAGTACTACAACTCCTCCGGCAACTGCTGAGACGTCCCGACTGTGCTCATCTTGACAATCAAGTAAGCCAGCCACATCAATCATTGACCTTGACTTAATATGTGAAGGACTTCATGCGAATTTGGGCGACAACCTTGCTCCTTGCTAAGCTTGAAGACGAGTTAGGGAATGTTCTGACCCAAGCACAACACACAGAAGGTGCGACAACCTTAGCTCTGATCGCTTACTCGAGATTCAGTCACAAAAACCAAACCGCAACCACGGACAGCTTCGAGATGAGGTCAATCGACGACCAGCTCGGCCCTGACGCGGCTAGACTGCTCTTGTCGTCAGATGCGGCCGTCGTTGGATTAGAACTGATGCACGATAATGGCTGTCGGCTGAAGACCACATTGACTGACATTCTTCCCACATCTAATCATGTTACAGCAACAGGCGACGATTTAATACCAACATCGCGAAACTCATGCTCTGTGCCTTTAGCAGCGTGCGACTCTCCAATGAATGACCGTCCTTTGAATGAATTCGAACTTCCGAGGCAATTACTAAATCTTACTCGAAGGTTACGTCACGCCTCTCTGTTGTGTAATACGATGGACATCGATTGGCCGTCGTTCACTCCTACATCTGACCAAACCGATCCATTGGCAGAACTCCTCAAAAAGTCCGCCGAGTGTTATGCCCACACAATTCCTCTTGTAGAGGATTTTCACGCGGAACAATTCAGACTTGATGCAAGTGGTCCTGCATATAATTCACTACTTGAGCGTTATCGACCTCGATATTTGGCCTCCCGAGAGTGCCTCGATGCATACGATACAATGCTACAAAGCTACAATGGGCCGGAACATCAAGTATTCCTTGATGAGGAGCACGGCTTTCCATTCAACCCACGAATCACTTTTGCCAATCTACAATTTGCGCAGCCTTACGCCATCACACATGTCTTCCTGGTTCTGCTAGCGCCATTCCTGGATAATTCGGAGCACAGCAAAGCCGTTCAAACATGGTCCGCTATACTTGCTGAGCTGCAAAGTAATCAGGACTCCTGGCTCAATGCTGCATGGCCAGACCTTTTTATAGCCGCTTTCTGGAGACCTGGTGCCGAGCGTGTATATTTCGCTGACGACATGCGCCGACGAAAAGGTGATTGGGCGCGCGTCATTAACCGAATCTGGCATAGAATCGACACCATCGCAGACTATGAAGCGCGCGTTGTGACGAAAGAAGAAATTTTGAGCATAGCACTGTTCGAATACCGTCAGATTTACTTTGAAGGATTCAAATTACAACACACACCTACGTGGCAGACCCAAGGTATTTTGACTTTATCATGGGCTTGGGCTGTTGGTATGCCTGACCCTTGCCGTTCGAGGTTCGCATCGCAAAAAGAAAAGGATGAACGACAAAATTGGCCAAACATTCGGCGCTATCAACATCGAATAACTGTCTTCCGAGAGAACAAGGGTCATGTACTTAATCTCAATTCTGTCTTGGAACAACTTGTCCTCCAGCCGAGAAGTGAAAGTTCGACCTCTGGTTCCTCGAGTCTCTCCAGCCCCAATAAGCTCTACACGTATGAAGGTCTGGACAAGTATGAAAGCTGGATTGAGAGCGATGATCAGCAAAAACCTACAGAAACAGGCACAATTGCAAGCGAGCTTTTCCGTCACGATGTCGACAATGACAAGATATTCTACATCATGTAAAAGCATTTTATGTAGAAATGTCGGACAATGATCATCTCTACGCTCCGGCCCAATCTGTACTATCAAAAGATGATATGTGTTCGCGTTTTGCCTCAGTCATGCAGCCTTCGTACACATCTCAACTGGACTTTAAATCCTACAATGCAGGGTCCACTATACAAATCTTACTTCTATAAGTCATTCTAGGAGCTGGTTATGGCAGTCTAAAGGCAATGGATACTACAATGGCACTACATGATATTTCTCGCGAGCAATTTCTAAGGCCTGTACTTTGTCTTATTGCCTTCTTGGTGCTTGGTGCTTGGTGGTGCTTGGTGCTTGGTGCTTGGTGCTTGGTGCTTGGTGCTTGGTGCTTGGTGCTTGGTGCTTGGTGCTTGGTGCTTGGTGCTTGGTGCTGCAGTGGGGCAAGGTAAATGCAAGACTGGGTAGCTTTACCGCGAAAGAGAGACGTTTTACAGGTTCAAGGATTGTTTCAAAAGATGCGCTCTGACTAGGACTACAGGTCTATCAGAAGAAATTGCCGGGAATATGAGATCTGAGCTCATCGAAGTCACTAAATAATTTGCGACGTCTGAAACGGCTTTGCATAATACTAGGTTTCGCATGATACTTGGTCACTCGTCATCCAGACTGTTTGAAGTCGTGGTCATCCCAGCCTCAATAGTGTATGTCCAAATTGCTGCGTTCCAAAAATCTCATAGCTGAACCATGGTCTTGGTTGACCACTTTGCCTCATGGCGTCCACAGGGTTGACACCGAATGCCATCGAGCATAATTCTGGATCCTACGTATTATGACCGTTTCTCAAAGCTCAAAATTGCCAACTACAGCAAGTCAAGTTGGAATCAAGGCCTGTAAGGAAAGAAATCCGCAAGCTTGGACTATCTCTCTCAGTGGTTCGGAAAAGTCAATCTAGGCAAGATTCAACGCAATACTAGCGCAACCTCATTGTCCTATTCATGTATGTCTGATGGTGTGAAATCATATCAAAGGCTCTCAGTATAGACTAACACAGACCTTGCCAATGTGTTGACCGGACTGGACATATTGATATGTCTTTAGTATGTCTTCACGGTTAAATGAGAATGTCTTCTCTACTGACATCCGCAAGCCTTTGGTTGACACAAATCACAAGTCAGCTGTTGATATGGTCCGTGCGACACCCGCCAATCCTCTCAAAGAGCCCCTGGCAGGTAAATTGTGCGGAATCCACAGGCAAGTGGGACGATTTCATAGGAAATCGGAGTCACAAGCAAGAATTGTACTATGGGGTTATTGCAGAAAATGAGCCTTAGCAGTAAGATATGTACACAAATCACGAAATTCTTTGCAGTCCCGGACTGGCAAAGTGATACCCTCAAGCCTCATAGTTGCAATCTTGGAAAGAGTTCGGCAATTTCCTCCTTCTTAATCCAGTGTCGTCTTCTCAGAAGCATGATCGTCATCCCCAAAGTCACTGGAATTCCAGCGACGAGTACTACTCCGCCAGTCATTCCAACGAAACACTCGCCAGCCGCGACTAAATGCAACTGAGTAGCTACAGGTGTTATAAATCCAACAGCACAGTGAGTTGCAACTCCTTCGATGGCACCACCAACAGCTCCGGTCGCGAATGAGCACACGTAATGCCGGTAAGCCCAGTTGTCCTTCCAATTCAGTGCTTTTCCCCATCCGCGTTCTAGTGGAGGCCCATAGAAAAATATGTCTTCGAAGTTCTCCGGGCGCAATTCATTGTTAGCAAAGATGGAGACTGACACTCGATCGTTCATCCGAATCGTAGAGCGTATGTCAATTCCGTGGTGCAGTTCGGGGTATGAAATAAACTGAGGCGGGAGATCCCTCTTAAGAATGAGATCAAAATCGATATGATGATATTGATACTTTGTGGCTGGTGTAACGTAGTCAAATAGAAGAAACACAAAGGCTGCCAGCGCCTTTGCTTTGCTGCTATCTGCAGGCCGTCCCTCGGGCTGCTCGTTCATCATCCTGACGAAGTTCGCGCTTGTGTTCAGCGCGTCTTGAAGACCATGCATGAATGCCCTTGGTTGCCCATTGAGGTCCAGCAAAAATTGCAGTAAGTGTCTGTGTCGTCGGTTTTGTTCAACTCGAATCAGTCTGGATCTGCTGATACCCACTGGAACGATGTATATCCGCCAGTCCTCTGATTCTTCCTGAATCATGGTGCGTGATCTAATCCTTCGACTAGTACTGGATACATGCGATTGGATGATCTGCGCAAGCTCATCTACAATTCTCCCTTCGTCAAGAGTCACCGCATTGTGATCGTTTTCGCTTTGTTCGGCTTCAGGGGGTCGTGGAACAACGTATGTCTCAGCCAAATTTACAGTGTCCCTTAAATCATCTACATTCATACTCGTCGGCGCTGGAACATTCCCTGTTCTGGCCTTGGCAGGTATGCAGCTGGAACTGATTATTTATTGACGTTCAGGGCTTAAATCATACATCGAAGAGGGTTGGATTGAGAAAGTCGGAATATCGGACGGGGCGGACGGTTGGGACGTCAGCTGACACAAGCCTTGAAAGTGATTGTCCAATGACATACTTACCCAATGCCCATATCGGCTCCCAAGATTTACTGTCGGATTCACAAGCTGATGATAAAAGGCCTACAGTCGGTGTTCCATGCGAATTTCTCATAAGCTTTATGACCAATCCTAAAGATCCTGTCAAGTTGACCAAAGAGTCGTCCACAGTACAGTGCAGAAGGTAGCACAGGGTAGCGACTTCGACCAGTCAGTCAAAATCTGCTTCATTCTGACTTGATCTCACTCGGCAGAGTCGGAATTAAACCACTTTGTTCTCACCAAGAGTGCATTCGTGGCCAATCTAATTCGACAGCTTTGTAGGGTCAAGGAAGATGTCTGCATGGGATATTGCGTCCATCAGTGTATTGACCACTTGTGTAAGCGAGGTGCTTCTGTATGGCAATCGAAAGAAAGTCTTGATGCACTTTGTGACATAGAGGACAATACTCGCATGACTTGCGAGCACAGATTAGAGCTGTACATACCACGCCTTCGGTGGAGACAAAGCCTTCTCCTTTCGCTGATTGACAAGATTGAAGAGATCATTTATAACGATTCGCCCCTAGTCGAGATGGGATGCCCTAGATGAATGGCAAACCTTGAACGCGACCCTGAATATTGTAGCAATACGTCAATTCCTGAGTTTGTCTGTCCTTGTTCTCAAGAATCTAATCACGCCGAGTCTGCATCGGAATTCTTGTCCAGTCGCTCAAGAAAATGAGGGAACCACCTAGAAATCCTGTCTCTGAAGACTTCGTACCCAGCTCCTTTTCGCAAGACTGTCATGTTTTCAACATCAAGATTGATTCCTCCACAGCCACAACTGTGCCACTTTTGCAATCCGTAATCAACTATCAGGTCAACACTCGTAAGTATAGAGTGGTCAACATCCTCGATGCGAAATCGCTGTCCTTGACCCGAAAGATTCGCGGAAGTCCCAAACATCAACATGCGTTGCGGGTCTGCATCACAGAGGCGGCCGAGCTCGCGCAGAAATGGGCCTTCCGGGATGGCGATGCTCACAGTACCATTCCTTGTGATTTGCGAGAGTGTGAATTTGTCCAACGCAGCTAAGCGGGGATGAAGATTGATCGAATCAAACTTGGCGATGATCCCAATAATCATGCCCATGTCCTCCGTCAGGACACGGGTCAGCTCAAACTTCTCATCGGTCAATAAGTGTATTTCTCGATGTTGTTGATAGGTGCCAATGATACCAATATTGTGGCCCTCCCGACGTCCTTTGGCAACAAAGATCCTGCGGATCCCAGCTGCGGTTGTCGCTAACAGTGCATAGCCGACATCTGTTGGAGCGGCTATGATTCCACCAGATTTGAGAACCTGAAACGCTTGCTGGGCGTCAAGGTGCACATTCGGCACCCGAGGTGGTTCTGGTACAATGGGAGTAGACATGACGAAGTAGACAATCACATAACAACAATGACTAGGAGTCAGGAAAACAAAGTCATCACATCTTTAAACAACGACAGTGTCACCGACTCTTGTCAAATGCTCATACGACCAGGCCAAAAGCGTGTCAGTAGCCAAGCTCATGACTGCATGAGTTTGGCTACGATGTCCGTGTCCCGGAAGCCAGCCGCGGTGTGGAGATTCGCTCGATTCCGACTGTTTACGACCTGTGTGGTCTTGGCATAGTGTGGAAGTTTAACGCTGTGGTCAAATACCCGATGCTACACACAATGCAATCGATGCTGCACTTTTACCGTGCGTTTCACGGAAGGACTACAAATTTGCACCGAAGAAAGCTAATTGGACTTGGAAACAGACTTTCCGTTGTGGGGATATTAATGACAGGTATCGTGCTATTAATGTTTTTGGATTAGAATAATTATACAGATGCAGATGTGTGTTTTATGTCCTTGAATGTGTTCAAGTGAACCAAGATAACACGACTCACGCATGAAGACCACTTCATACCACGAACGCGCTTGTCAGAGGCAGATCTCCACTGGATGAGCCAACCCGAATGGTAAACTCTCCCGAAGGCACTTGCCAACTGTGTGCTGAAGTGTTCCAGATCTGAATATCCTTTTTACGGATTGGGAATGACACAGAAGCGGTTTGTGATGGATTGATGAATTGTTTGGTGAATCCTCTGAGAACCTTGGGTGGCTCTCCAGTGCCGCTTGGGAATGAAATGTAGAGCTGAGACACTTCTTGACCAGCGACCTTGCCGGTATTGGTGACGCTTGCGGTGACGTTCATGATAGTCTGAGTTCTGTTGGCTGACAGGTATGATGTGATGTTTGCAATCTGAATGTTGGAGTACCCAAACGTAGTGTATGAAAGACCATATCCGAATGGGAATCTCACAGAAAGATTCATGGCATCAGCTGCTCGGTAGTCAGTCAAAAGACCTTCGCTGAAGATTGCCTGGGGGTTCGAAGCGTTTGACATGTCGATAGGGATATAGTCTTTATCGTTCTGTAGAATGGTGTAGACAAGTTTTCCGGATGGATTGGTGGCACCAGTGAGTAGTGGTACCAAGGCAGCGCCAGATTCTTGACCCGGTAATCCAGCATTCAAGATTGCGGTGACGTTGGTGTGGTTGTAAGCCACCTCGAAATTTGTTACTCCAACAATGTGAGCCACGACGATTGTGTTGTTACAGTGGCCAGCAACATACGAGATGAGTTCATCGCCACGGTTATCGAATTCCAGAGTGGTCCTGTCGTAGCCCTCACCCGAGAAACTACTGGCAAACACCAAACAGGTATCTGCGCCTAGAATGGCATCATCGTATTCGCCTAGCACATCTGCGCCGGTACTGACGTTTGCTGGAAAGTCCTTCAGGACATGCGAAATCTGCCATTTCTGAGCAGCTGCAGTACCAGTAATGGCAGCTAATGGATCAATGAGATATGTGAAATGACCAGTTCCAGATCCAAAACCGATGGCGATAGTTCCATTGTTAGTCGAGTTTGCTGGGAACATATTCACCACCCCGTAGTTGGGACCTTCAGGACGAGGACCAGCGTCTGTACCGAATATCGCTAGTCTGGCACCAGACTTTAATGGCAGACCACCTGTGGCATTCTGTGCCACATTCTTGAGAAGTACTGCACTATCTTCACCCACTTTCTGAATGATTTGAGAGTGATTGCCTCGGACGTCGAGGTGTTCATTCACTCGACCATCTGCATCGACAGTGGCAAATGAAAGGGTGTTGTAGTTGACAGCAGGATAGCCAGAATCCTGTCCAGCTTCAAAGTAGGCGTACAAGGTTCGTGTGACAGCATCGTCCAGTCGAGACTGTGCAATGTAGCCAGACGAGACTGCGGAGACCAATTCACTGCCGTAATAGCCCTCACCACCTGGCATATCGACATCCAGACCATTGTTCATCGTACCATTGGTTGAGGCTGCCATGAAGACAGAACCCCAGTCAGAAACTACGAAACCTGGGAACTGTAGTTCCTCCTGTACAGGATCAGATCAAGAATGTCAAATATTTTGTGTCGCTTACCTTTAGAATGTCGTTGAGCAGTGTGCCATCAGCACAAGCGTCTGTGTTGTTGACTCGGTTGTAACTACACATGATCGAAAGGGGCTTGGCAGCCATAGACTCCTCGAAAGGCCAAAGATAAAGTTCTCGCATCGTTCTCTCTGACAGATCTGAGCTGATTTGTTCGAGATTCGTGTTGTTTGACGGGTTCACCAGGCCACCTATAGCTTGTTGGAGTATTCCGGTGAATCGGTAGGTGTCTTGCTCGTATGCAATAAAGTGCCTTGGTGTCTTAGCTACAAGAAAGTCATGAAAGTGTGAGACACTTACTTTGGTGTCGCAATCACTCCGTTGTCTTGGATACCTCGAATACCATGGTAGGCTGCGATACCATGAAGATATGGATCACTGCCATAACCTTCCCTGCGACAATCAGTTGCTGCATTACATTTGAGGGATGTAAAACCTACCAGTTTCGACCACCGTAAGGACTTCGTCCGAGTGGACCTCCAGCTACTGGTCCAAGTGCAACATGCACTCCCTGTTGACATTAGTGAAATGGATTTCTACTATAATCTCATGCTCCTACCTTGGCTCGGAATTCTGCGCCCATTGCATTTGCTTGTTGGTAAATGAGGTTGATGTCCCAGGTACTAGCGGCATTGACCTGTGCTGGGAAAGCAGAGGTGCCATCTACAGCACGCACACCTGCCGGACCATCCTGGAAGCACAGACTCGGGATGTTGAAACGAGCTACTGGCATAGTGCTACCAGAACATCTCGTGAAGAAGCCTCCTCCAGTCGTGACATTTGCCTTTTCCTCGTTGGTCATGAGAGATGTGATGTTGAGCGCTTTTTGCCATGCTGGCGAGGCCTGTTGCTCAGGTGTGATGGCACCTACTTGCACCGCGCCGAGTGCAATGGCCACGGACAACAACAACAACAACAACATGTTCGACCAGTTCTATTCTGTCCCTCTGTAGTCGATCTCAAGCTGAGTGTGAAGCGATGCAGATTGACTGTATCATGAGGCAGAAGATCGTTCTTTTGAATTTTTGTGCGAGGGAGTGGTATTTTGTTTGTTTGGTAACAAAACCTGGGAACTTCCCCGTGGGACACTGCGCAGATCCAGATTTCTTCGGCTAAACGCTAATACGCGACTTCGTGGCACAAAACACACGATTCCCCGCCTTTTCCGTCACTCAAAGGTCAAAAGGTTCTCTCTTTCTTAAACAAATGATTCGGATGGCAGTGCGTTCTAAGCCTTGTAGATGGACAGACCGTATGGTCATTGCATCTAGATGAGACGAGGAAATGATGGAGATTGAGTTTAATTTTCTCCACGTTGTTCATGAATAGAGCTAAGCAATTGCTTTTCTGCCGTATTTGATATAAGGTATCATGATTCACATAGATCATCCATACCGATGACACTACCGCCCCAGGCGAGAACTGTTGATTCTCGTCCTACTTTTCAGCCCTGCCTTGTCAGTACAGACAGATTTGTTTGCTGATGATCGGTGCACAGCAGTACAAGCGCAAGGCGTCTGTGTCATGCAATGGTCATGTGCTCCCTTCCAGATTCAATAAACATTGAAATTTCCCCGGTATCTGGATCGGCGGTGCATCTGGATCCGGAGTACTCAATCATTCCGCAGCCGCCAGCTGCCGACTTTATCGAATTCATGAAAATAACATTCTGGATACTGTACTAATCATGATATAAGATGTACATAGTTCCCCAGGTAGTCATGACTACAACACGACTGACTTGTGATTGCCTGCACACAGACGTGCTATCCGATCATCCATGATGTCCTATATGATAGATAAAGTGAGCCAATCTTGACAGATGCATCGTCCAAGACAGGCTGATTTTCCCAGACTTAGGACTGTTGCCGAACAAGAAGGTCACATTATAAGCCAAGACGCCATAGATGATGAGCAAGCTTAAATTCCTGTTGCTGAATCCCAAGCCAATCTCTGGGTTGGACGGCTGCGGAATCGTGGCACGATGATCCACTTTCTTGACGAACCACATTTTCAGTGTGTACCGATGCACTTTACAGTGTAGATACTTGGAATATCCCCTTTCAAGGTTACGATTGTCCCACTTCTTTGCAGCAACTACAGCTGGCTTAGACTCACCACAAGCCATGATACGCCACTATACTTCACCAAGATGTATGGTGAGGTATACATCTGACACTTTCCCTGTTGGATTCTCCTTCAGAACCTTCATGGCCATGGCCTCGGACCTGCGATCCATAGACAGATTGACGGAACATGAGAACAGTCAACGATTCACTGCAAAAGTGCTGCACGAGAACAAGTCACTTCGCAAAGGATATGTCTTGTTGCCCGATTTCGAGCCGGCCGTAAAGACCGCAAAGCAACGACTGACTTTCGCCATTCGAGACTTTGAGCAGCGCAAACGACGACACGATCCGACGACGCATGAAGATGCAGCAATCTTGGAGAATGCTCGAAAAGTGGTGTCTAAGCGGATCATTGATGATTGGACTCCGAGCTTCGATGACGAGATTGCGGTTGAAGATGTCCTTTACATGTTTACGGTGCGCTATGTCAGGGAAGAGTATGATGCTCTGCAAAGGATGAACAGTGGCGACCTCGCGCAGGACGACAACAGGTTCGAGGGCACTCTCAGCTTTTCCTTCCTAGAAGGTTCGCCGAATCATGATTATTCTTCAGCATGGGAGTCGCACGACATTTCAAAGGAGGAGTTGGCCGAGATTTAGCAAGACTTGACGCGCGTGGAGCGTTCTGTTGCCGCCCAGTACGGCTCGATGATGGTCCTTGTTGGTATACTCACATTGGGAATAGCCTACATCATCGGGATCGTCTTCTCAATCAGACTTACGGAGAAGAGGATTCGAGCGTTTTGCGAAGAGGAACTGAATCCTCGATACGAAGCACACGGCATCAGATTTGTCTATGAAGCGTTCCAGAACGAGAATGGTCACGTCAAGGTGATTTTTTCGTAGCGCTACAGAAACGCGTACGATGTCGATAGTGCTATAGTAATGGTATAGTCATGGTAATGATATAGTAATTATGGTAGTCATGGCACGAAGAAGAAACAAATTCGGGAAATTAAATCCACAGCCACTGAAAACCGCCACTGAAACGGCGAGGGCTTTTCGAAAAAGCCACGATAAATCACGTGCACGTCGGAGGATCTCATCCCGTCGATTCGAATTCATTAAAATGCGCGTAGACACGACATACACCATATTCACAGAGTTAGGAATGTGGTATGGTCGCTGCAGTACGAGAACTATAGTCACACAGCAGAGAATTACTCAGTCTGCCGCCGTGTGTTAGATCTCGTTTTGGAACAAGCAGCAGCAGCAGCAGCATCCGCAGTAACAGCTCATTTGCCAGTATGACCAGAGTATGACGAGTACCTTGTTTCACACATCACTGGAAAACAGCAGCGTGTGAAATTGTGCAAGTGCTTCAGTGACCAGGGTCGGTATGGATTTGCCCATTCCGCGTCCTCTGAGACATTAGAGTCATATGTTATCCAATCAAAGAGGCGTGAGATCACATGTGCACCGAATCATAGATATAGACTGATTCAAACAACAACAAACTTGTCCACCTACAGGAAATTATCGTTGTACCGTGGTTTGTTCATGATTGTATCCGACGAAATCAGCGCCAGGTGCTGCTGCTGCTGCTGCTGAATCTGTATGCGAACAAGGCTCGGCTCCACGAATCTCGACAATTCATCTGCCAGTAGTTGTAGATAGATACAAAGATGAAAAGACGACTGCTCTCGACACTATAGCGTTCAAGCAGACTCTACCAGAATGGTCCTGACCATTCGAAGAGCAACTCTCAAGGATGTTCCGGGCATGTCTCGCGTCGATCTTTTGGCATTTTATCCCACCAGCGTTATTTATCGAAAATTATTCCCTTCTGCACCAAACACCACATGGGACGATAAAGTCAATTTCGAGTCGGCACAAACATATATGAGTCGGGAAATAGAGGCTGAAGGTACGGGAATAGAATGGACTGTTGTGGAAGACAATGGACTCATTGTCGCCGTTGGAAAGTGGATATTTCCAGATTCTTCCTCGACCAATGAGGAAAACTCGGATGGTCTCTGGCCTAGCCACTTTGATGTACTGCAAATCGATTCTTTCTTTGCTTCGTTGGTGCCGAATCGCAACAGTTACTATGGTGATGAAAAGTACGTCGTAATGCAGTGGATCTGTACATTACCAGGACACGAACGACACGGTGCGGCGTCCATGATTCTAAACTGGGGACTACAAAAGGCAGACAGGCTCGGGCTAGCGACGTGGATCGAGGCCACGTCGTATGGTTTACCCCTTTACAAGACGTTCGGCTGGAAAGAGGTTGGCGAGTTTCAAGTTACCCACGAGGGATCGTCGGAGAAGATTATTACCATGTCCAGACCACCGCAATCTCGTCAATAATCGGCAAGCACGATTATTTGTCCTCTTATCTCTTCTGTCCAGCTGTGGCATGATTGTCCCACCATCTCGACAGTCTACATTATAAAACGTGGCACGGTCCTGCTGTTCAGATTCACTCACAAGACACCCAGGACACGCGAAATCAGCAAAGAGCAAAGGACAATGAAATCGCTACTACTTCTCGCATTCGCGGCACTATCAAGCTTCGCTACAGCAAGTTACCCACCAACATGGTGGCCTAAACAGTGCTGCCTCATCGATGTAGACGGGGGAGACGTCCAGCCCCTCGAGGACTGCAAACAAATCAGAGTCGCTGGATCGGCACCAGGCTTGAAGCGGTACGAGTGCCCCACTCAAGGGACAATCGACTACGTCTACAATTCCCTTCATCCGGAACAGTCCACGATCCATTTGACGCCAAAGGAGAAAGACAAGTACTTTGCGGTCCAAGCATGGTGCTCGCACCTTTGGGAATGGAGTGACTTGGCCTTTTGTCCTCCCTATGGCTCGGCGAAGGAGACTCCGATCTTGACCAAGTTTAAAGCCTGCCAGGACCCGGCCTTCGAGGCAAAAGTATACTCAGGCTACAAAGGTTGCAAAACGGCTTGATGGTTCGGCATCGCAGCAGTACCGGTGTCCCGAGACTCGGACTCGACAATGCAGGCGCATGACTTGGGACGCGCAAAAAACACTAGACAAGGGCCAGAATTCACAGAATTGGATAGAATGAATGAAATGATGATTTACATGAATTTGATGTACATATGCTAGAGTGAAGGACATGACAGATGCCCAAAGTTTATGTCTGAAGATACCACAAGATGTTCAAGAAGGGAAATATGCTACTTTTGCCTTATATGGCCTTTGTGATGGCGTATGGCGACGGGCCCGCGCTCAGATTATTCGCCGACAGAGCAGGTATGGCTCCTGGTCGACGGGATCCAGGTAATCTGCTGCGACCTGCGCCTGCACCTGGCAACACAAAGTCGGGATTGTCGGCGAGAATATTGGGTTTCGGCGGTCCCCTCCTTTCCTGCCTAGGAGGGCCATTGTGAGGACGCATGTTGCTTGGCGGCTGGTCACCTCTCCATGCTGGGTTGATGCCTCGCTGGGAGACAGAGGTAAAGTGAGAACTGTTGGACAAGGTATCAGGCGAACGGGGCTGTTGCGGATATGGTGGTCGCTCAAACGACCCAGATCCTTGAGGGGTATGACGACGGGGACCTCTTGCTGGTCGTGGCTCTAGGTAGTCACCTTCCTGGTAGCGTCGTGGGGCTCCTTGTTCGAATTGAGGTGGTACGTCTTCGTAGTAAGAACCACTTGCTGACCTTACTGGCATTCTTGGCTCCGATCGCGACTGTGGCATTGGGCGAGGTCCACTCACAGTACGTTGTCTGCGTTCGTGAGAAAGTCGCCTGCGAGCTCTTTGATCCCATTCGTTGCCTTCCCCATCTGCAATGCCAGCATCGTTCAAGGGGGCGCGTCTCGGCGGTCTCCAATTGTCTCGTACTGGCAAGTCGTTGTCGCTGTCATCACCGCCGGGAGCATAGTCTCGACGCAATGGTTCTTGTGCATGAGCCAGGGGTGGTTGCACCGATCGGCCAGAGTCGTAGGAGTCATTGCGTTCAATTGGTCGCTGCGCATACAGTTCGGGCTCCTCGCGTCTCGGGGGATTTCCGTACGGTATTCTAGCACGAGAGTAATCTGGCATAGGCATAGGCATAGCCGTTGGTTGCAGCTCTTGCATTTCGTGCACGTTGGTATAGCCATCACCAGTCGCAGGATATCTCGGCGGGGACGTTAGCGAAGGTGTTTCGCTCCTCATGCTGCGACTCTCTAGCTCTCTTCTGTTCAAAGGCACAGTTTCATTGTCGATCGGGTCTGGATGTTCGAGGTCGAACTGATTGAATCGTGGTAATGTCGCTTTATCTAGCTGCTCCGTCTCTGGCTCAGACACAGGTACGGGGTCGTGCAGATGTTGCGAATTGTAGTAGTGTTCGTTGTTGAGATCGTCATTCTCGGCGATCCTTTTTCGCATGGCCACTCGAGCTTTCAACTTTCGCCTGGCGGCACAGATGAGGACGCAGGCGATCGCGTTGAGCACGGTCGCGCCCAACGTGATCCAGGTACCCCAGTCCAGGTTCGGCACAAAGATGAGAATGTCGATGAGGAATGCAAGCAGGGTCAGGACCAGCGTCGGAATGGAGAGGATGATGGCTCCAAGCCAGTAGCCCCCAGATTCGGACGCGCTTTGTAGATGCCCAAAGATTGCCATCAGGAAGAGGATCAATGTCAGACCAGCTGCAACGACATGTACCACGAGAACATTCGATAGATTGGTTCGAGTATTGGAGGGCAAGTTGAACATGGATTGTTGTCCATTTGGTGATTCACCACCACTTCCACCGCCACTTTGTCGACGATCGAGCTGGACTTGTCGAGAATAGATACCGCCTGATGTGCGGGAAATGATGGTATCCGTGTCGTAGCCAATGTGGATACCTGAGCAGCTGCCGTTCGTGTAGCAATATCCAAAGACACCAAATTTAGTGTTGCTGGCGGATGCGAGGCTGGAGAAATAGTTAGCACCGACAGATCCTGCATAGAATGTCATGACTTTACCTGGAAAATCTCGTGATCGGTGCGGAGATGACCGTAAGCAGCAGTAGGACAAAAGCGACAAACAATAACAGCGCGGACGCCGAGAATGCTTTGAAGCGCACCATTCCGCGCCAGGTCGAGCTCTTTTCGAGTATATATGGTCTGCAGAGGACTGCTAGTAAGGGAACGTGATGCTTTGCCGACCAAGGTGAGCGACAGAGGATGGAGGGCGGGCGGGGAATGGATTGTTATTGCTGTTTGTATGGTGACGCGATAATAAAGACGAGTAGAGGATTGTGAGGGACGGGGGTTGGGTGAGAGTGAAGTGAGTGAAGGGGAACGAAGCGAAAAGGGGGGGGGAGAAACCGCAATTTCATTTCAACTTCATTTAAATTCATTTCCTTCCGCAATCTCATTGTTCTCTCCATTTACTCAAGGAATTTCCATTCGAATCGTATTCTGCTACAGAAGACACTCAATCTCCCATGTGGTCAAATCGTTTCAGGCGTCGTTGTCATATGATAATGCCATATGGTTTGATGATTGAGTATAGATGGTGGTATGAAAGTGTAGTTGTTATCGGAGTATGGTGGTATAGACAAGGTTCACTGATGCTCTTTTAGCGTGGTCGTCATGCTGCTGCTAAACTACCGGCTGCAGGAGTCGAAACAGGTCCAGCGACACTGCCTTGATGCAATTCGTACGCGTATAGGAAACCAAAGAGTATAAACAGGCATCCGCCTCCAAGAGTGACCTGCTTGACCGAGATCTTGCTCGCCAACAATCGTCCCCCAATCACTGCCAGTGCCGTGCACATCCCATGTCCAAGCACAGTTCCCACAATCACCCATAGATAGTCGCTGCCAGCCGCCATGGCAATCGTGGCTATCTGACTGCGGTCACCCCATTCTCCCAGGAAGGTCAGGGTGAAAGTCTGCACGAAGATTGGAGAAAAGACGAGGGAGAGTAGATTCGTCACGCCCTCAAATGACTTTTTGACAGCCTTGGTCGCTTGTCCCATGTTGTCGTCTGCGTCGGCACCCTCGCCGAGCTTAGACATCTCCTGCAGACTGGTAGACGTGCTCGAGCGATGGATCCCACCTTCTTCCGCTGACCTCAGTGAATCTCCCCCGGAAACCGTTTCCAACTCCTGTTCCACTTCCGCCATTTCCTCCTCGACCGAGGCACTGTTGTCCATGTTATATCCCTCCCAGCACATCTTGGCACCAAAGACGAAGAACAGCCCACAAGCAGCGAGCTGTGTGAGCCACTTGGGCAGAAGTTGTGGCATTGTGTGACCGAGAAGAGCACTGAGGACGGACATGATCAGAAGCGCGGCAAAAGCAGCACCAAAGACTACCAGCCTGTCGTGTCTCATGGCCATCAGAGCAGCTACAAGAAAGGTCTTATCCCCCAATTCGGATATAATGATCATGGCGAGACTCGTGAAGAATGGTTGCGAATTGAACTTTGCGGTGCCATCGATAAGGGTGTCTAGGGAGGGTAAGAGGTCTTCGGGCGCCGTGGGAATGTTTGAGAGTGCTTTGGCATAATCTGATATGGCCGACATTGCTACTCAGCTCAGGACGCGCGTGACAATCGGAGAAAGACAGTCGTGATCCTCAGTGCTCTCGACCGATTGTGTTCGTCTGAATCGTAGTGGCTCTTTCTCTCGTCCTAACACTCAATGGTCGGGCCTGGCCTGTTTGAGTCACTGGATATGCTCGAGATGGCGCAATCACCAGTCAGGCGAGTCTACTCCTGCATCGGGCACGAGGCGATCCATACAAATTTGAGACTGTATCTATCCATGCAAGGCAGGCCAAACTCTTAAGTGCAATCCCAGGAAATGCGACGTGGGATGAATGAGGCATTCGTTTCTGTCGTGTTCAGACGGCCGAGCGGGACGGGCCGTAATGAAGCGGAACTTAAATTATGTAATCACGTGCCAAGAAATAAGTTGCTGCGCCTCATTTCACGTGCGCGATCGACGTGAGCAGATGGGATGAGAATTGACGCCAAATTTAATTTTGAACGAATGAGCGAATGAGCGGACGAAGATGCTTGAAACGAACGGGATGAGGCAAGTGCAAGCGGCGTCTAGCAAAAAAAAAAGCACTGACGTTACACAAGGAAACTCTCGGCTTCACGGATACGTTTCCTTGGCATCGCGTGCTGCTGCTGTGTTGTACAAGGATGACAAAGATGGCTACGTTGCACAAACTGAATTGCCTCCCCATAGAACCTCCACGATCCTGTGCTTATTTAGTCGTATCTTTCACCCTTTGTATTCGTTCTATCAGTTATCGCCACTAGACGAGACGGACTCATGCGCTGCGCCATAGATATGCTGCTTGCAGAATTACTCTTGGTCACTTCAGTCACTGCGTCCAAGGTCATCCCACATTACTCTCCAGCCTTGATTCCGAGCGACCAGGATGCCAGCACAGGTGACAATTCTGCTACTACAACCTCCGTTGGCAAGAGAGGATGGATCGAATTGCCCATACAAAGAGCAGAAATACCAAATCTAAGGAAACGAGCAACGAGCCCTGTGTCGACATCCCTGGAGATTACGAGCGATGCCGCTGGTTACACAACCTCCATCAACTTTGGCACACCTCCGCAGACTCTCAATCTCATTCTCGATACCGGTTCACCCTTGACTTGGGCCGCGAGCACCAACATCTCGGCCTTTACTCCGAGTGGCGACTCGGCCGGCGAGACTACTTCTGCCCTTGAGAAGGAAATTTGTTCCTCCAATGGATGCTACAACCCCAGCTCGTCCTCAAGCTACGCAAACACGCCGGCGCAGGTCTTTGCAATCTCGTACGTGGACACTTCCGAGGCCGTCGGAGAGATCATTTCCGAGACCGCTTCATTTGCCGGCTTGAGCGTGGCAAACTTTGAATTTGGACTTGCCACGTATCAATACAACCCTTCAACTTCTGGTGCAGTGGCCGGTATCATCGGCCTCGGCCCATCAGTGTCGCTCGATGGCTACCCATCCCTTGCAGATGCCATCGGAGCAGATGCCAACACAACCGAGACACCCTTCACCAGTCCAACTCTGCTCGACCAGTTCGTCTCTGCAAACGTCCTTGGCAGTTCCGCTTTCTCCCTCTATCTGAACGCACAAGGCAATGGCTCAATTCTTCTCGGTGGTGTCGATGCGGCAAAGTACAGCGGTCCACTGACTGTCGTGCCCATCGTCGAACCGGCCGACCGATCCCTACAAGTCACACTACTTTCCGTCGGCTTTAATGGATCTACTGCCGCCGCCTCCACCGCGTCCGTAGACAACATTGTCGTCCTCGATTCTGGCACTACAGTCATCTACTTGCCTACGAACGTCGTCTCCCTGATTGCCACATCACTAGGCGGCACCGTCTCGAATTCCCAACCACTCGTCCCATGTTCCTCCATATCCGCCACCACGACCATCGACTTTCACTTTCAAAACGGAGCGACCATCAAGACTCCAGTCGAGTTGCTCGTCGACGGCATCAGTCGATCCCGGGGTCAACAAGTCTGTCAGATTGGTGTGGTGGGCGTGAGTAGTGACTCGTACTACCTGCTCGGGGATTACTTCCTGAGGTCCGCCTACGTTGTGTACAATTGGGACCAACAACAGATTGCCCTTGCACAAATTCGGTATGCCGATACGACGAGCAACATTAGTGCCATCAGTACCGGCACCTTTGGCATTCCTCACGCAGTCTACAATGCTTCCAGCTCAGGTGCCAGCGGTGTAGCCAACGTCGCTACCGTCTCCGGCGTCTCGGAGCCTTGGTCGCAAGCTGCTTCCACCACGACCAGCTCTGCAGCCAGGATCGTGACTATTCCATTGAGTCTTGCGGCTGCCATCATGCTCGGTTCCTTTGTTCTATAATAGTGACACCATCAAGTCCAGACGAGGTCGCACGTAGTAGGATCAGCCGGTACATTATTCACAGACAAGTAGTAGCGAGCATCATCATCATGTTTGAACTTTGTAAATTATAATGAAATGAAATTGTACATATTGCGTCATTGGCATTATTTAAATCATTAGTCTCTGCAAATGCAGTCATTAAATTGTTGTCATCATAATGTGAATTGGTAGAGTCATCATCGCCCTTGACGGTGGACCACCAGGTACCCGATAGCTCGCTGTTCGTCCAAGTCGCATGCAATCAATGCCTCCTCGACATCACGATCAGTCAAGTCTGGAAAGTACGTCTTGATCCGGGCGATCGTCGACGTGGGACGACCGCCAGAGCATCGATTGTCGTTTGAGTCTGGGCTGTCTGGCAAAGGGCTAACGAGCTCTCGCCCGCTTGCGAATGGCGATTTGTGGCTGCGCTGAGATATTGGAGAAGCTAGCATAGCTGGCTGCTGATGTGGTACCTGATTATGGATTGGAGAATAGTGCTGGTTGTTTTGAGGACTCTGTGGGGTCATGGGTGGCATGAGAGATTGTTGGTAGTGCGGAGCTGTCGACATTGTGGGAATCTCTTGCCCACTTGCGCTTCGTGTGCCAAAGAGACTTACACGACGGTCTTGTTTTTTGGACTCGAGTGGCAGTGAAATGTTTGGCTTCTTGGAACCCGAGACTGATCTCGAGTTGGAATGAAACAGACCTTTTAAGCCTCTCGTAGATTTGGAAAGCAATTCCTTAGCAGCATCTTTGCCCTTGTCACCAATGCGAGCTGTAGTGCGGGAGAGATCGCCAGGTACGAAAATGTCTGGAATGATGGTTTTGTTCGACTTGAATTCAGTTCTGGGTGCTGGCCCAGGAAGAGATCGATTTTCTTGCTTGAAGTGAAGCTCTATAGCTGAGAGATACTCCTTCAGTCCACTACTGTTGTCCTGTAGAGCCTTTGTCCTTCGTCGATACTCTGCTGTCCTTAATTGTGATGTGGGTAATTGTTTGATGTCCTTATAGCGCAACAAGTCTGCGGATTGAGCTTGGCAACTAGCACTATTCGGAACGACGTCTTCCGTGGCTCTGGTTTGTTCCATCGATGTCATAGGGCTCATCACTTCCAGGAATTTTGAGCCTGCTGATGCACTGCGGCCGCGAGCACCAAATATTGCATTTGGAGCAATCTCATCGTGCTCGCTACTGAGTGTCCCATGAGAGGTGTCTGGCTCAACGGCTGGACTGCGATGCAGTGCTATGCTTTGAGAGTCCGTCTCGATCGCTTCCCGTGCCAATTCACTAAAGGCACCTTTTTCCTTTGGTGCATGTGCCATGGAAAGTTCTTGTAAAAGTTCGTCGGCCAGTCGTTCGCTTTCTCTCTCTGGAGCGGAAGACGAGTCTGCATTGATTGTCAAGGTGGACTGCATGTGTCTTAATGCGGGCTGCAAAGTGGCTACGGAAGCGGAACTTCGCAAAGAGTGCTCACGTTCTTGATCAGGCACATTCAAAAGTCTTCCACTCGTGTTCGAGTCCACTTCATCGTCTGAGTAATACGGCTTATCCTGTAGGGTGCTGTACATCGCAGGATTGAAAGAATCTCTCATATCGAATTGATAGTCATCTGGTTCAAGACTCTGAATCGTAGAACTAGAGAATCGCGATGTCTCTATCTTGGGAGGAGATGCTTGACTCGGCACCTTTGCATTTGCCCGTAATGGCTCCCATACTTTGGAGGTCGGTCGAGGTTGGGGGTCTTCTGTCTCTTGTACCGGAGCCAGTTGAGGAGGCGAGTCTGAGACTGGCAGCGAGGGCAGAAGATTAGAGTGAGGTATGGCGTTTGAATGAGTTGGACTGCTAGCTGATGGCAATGCGGAGTATTCCGAAGGTGTGTACTCGGCTCTGGCTTGCACCAGATTCGGAGCATTCAATTTGTGGTCAAGAGATGTCCGAATGGTTGGCAAGTCCGTGGTCCTCGACTTCGGGCTGTCCTGGAGGAGTGGTGGTAGGTCCTTGTCCTTGGCGATGGCAGGCGTCGACTTCATTATTTCCGCTTCCAAAGACTTTAACATAGCATACTCTTGCTCTGGACTCAATGTATCGTCTTCAACACTGCTCTCTCCATCACTCCCAGAAGCCGAGTGCTCGGAATCATGCGAACTCAAGTTGGGCGCGATCACTGGTAGTTCTTTATACGTGTCATAGGATTTTGCAGACTCTGGTCGAGTACTTTCTATGGTGCCTAGAGTTGGGACCCTCGTCGGAGACTTCGATGGTGCCGGTATCTCTCTTCTTTTGCTTGCTACGCTTGCCTCAGGAGTGTCAGTGGCTGCAGTCTCAAATAATTGTGTCTGAGGTGTAAAAGGCCGCTGTATCGGAGAGTTCCTGTACTGTGATGATTTCGAAGCTCGTACAGGCTCTTCGTCCTCTTCTTCCTCTAACAAAGTATTCAGGTTAGGGTGCACTGGGACAGGTTGTGCTTCATAGTAATTTGAGTCCGTCACAGCACAAGTCGGCTCTGAAAAGTCATTTGAGATCTCCATATCCCTCATGGGTGATAGAATCCTCGCGATTGGTGCCTGGTAATCGTACTCGTGGTCATAAGTGCTTTCACGAACCAGTGGCCTTTTCTGTAATTCCTCCTTCAACCTTTTATTCTTTTCCAGCTGTTCCTTGAGCAACCTACTCTTCTCCGCCCAGGCAGTAGTAGTGAGCATAATCGAGGGTGTCCTTTCTGCTATCACAGCATTGTGAACTTCAGGCTTGTCCTCAGACAGAGAGCGCTGCATCTCTACTGATGTCGTCGGGGCATGATACGTCTCGAGTATCGCATCTGAAAGTGCTCTGGACTTCAGTCCTTCACGGAAGTCCTGAGGAAAGTCGGGAACATCACTGGGTTGTGGCCTCTCTTGTGAAATAGTGGCAGGTTGTGTACGGGCGTCCTCTTTTATCGCTTCGTGGTCATCGGTACTTTCTAGTTCCTCCTCTGACGGGTTTGCTGTATCCTGTTCGTCATCCGAATACCGGTTGATATCGAGGTTTTCAGGGTTGAACATCAAAGCTTCGAGTCTCAAGTTTTCATCCTCATCTACAAATGCGTCGCTATCAGCATCATCGTGCATCGATGCTAAATCTATCGGACTAGGTGACTCTGAAAGTGGACTGTCCGCTTGCACAGAATTTGAGATGCTGATAATTGATGGCAGAGTGGCGGTATTGTCTGGCAAAGCATTGGTTCTATGTGCAGTATCGACTGGAGATCCTGGCTGCAGATGTCCAACGATACTCTCTTGGTTGGACAAATCTTCTGGCAGCAAGGATCGTCTGGCACTCGAGCGCTTCATGCTAGAGCCCGACTCAAGTGTATGCGGGACGTCTTCCGGCGTTTTTGGTCGGACCGGTCTGTCATGTAGGGAATAGACACGTTTTATGCTTCCTGAAGTATTCTGGTCGGCCCCTGTTGATTCTGATTGACTCGATGCTCCAGATTCAGACTGATCCAAGGTCTTATACGTTTGCGTGGCACCCTCTCCTGGAGATTCATCGTCTACTTCAATTTCCCATGGTGCCTTCGCTATAGGCTGTTGCGTGATTGTAAGCCTCGATATGCCCGCAGGGATCTCATCTGCGGGCTCTTCATCGGACCAATCCTCATCGTAGGTAGGACGACTGGAATTCCACTTGCGAGCGGTCGTATCGTTTCGTTGCATCAGTCAAGGAGTGATTCGAGGGTTCCAGTCCCGTGGTGACACTTCGAAAGTGTGTTTGCTAGGAGAATTAAGCTAAATGAAAGATGGTATGTAAGTGAGCGAAGTGTTTGATGGCTGGTCAGTATTCGCGATGAAGTTCCATCCTCCTTGACCTAGCAATCCCCGAGAGTCTGCTGATGGACGATGCATTTGTTGCTTCGTTTCGTTTCTCCAAACTTTGTTGTTACTGTGCGGCGCATTTTGATCGTATTTCATCGTTTACACACAACAAATTACGATTTGTTTCTACTTCCACGGAGCTTCGAGTTCTTCTACATCAACTGCAACTCTCTGGTGCAACAAGACGCTATTTCGACACGCAGTGACTATTGCATTCCGTAGTCATGTCACAGGGAATGCAAAAGACACGTATGCCTCCGCTGCAGAGGCCGCAAACCACGACAAGAACATCCTCCAATAGTTCGGCGGTCTCACACATGGATCTGCAGATTAAGCATCACTGGAACGACGCTGTTGCTCCGAGTCGGCTGCTTTCGCGTTCTGTCACGCCTCTGCCGTCGGTGAATGACCATCAGTTACAATCCGCTCTCGATGCCATTGTTGCCTCGCCTACGAAATTGTCTGTTGCTCAGAAGCAAACACATGTGGATCGATTACAGACTCTCGACCTTTCCAAATTGTCTCAAGAACAAAAGGTAGAGCTATATGAGGCAGTCAGTCGAGACACCAGTGAGTTGAAGCGAAAGGCAATCGTTGAATTCATTCGCAACAATGATGGCGTCATTAGATGGGCAGCAAGTCTACGAAGTCTTGCCGAATCTATGCAACAGGTGACGTGATTCATGCTTTCATGGTTACAGCACGTTCAAAACAGCATGATGGCCATGCTGCGGTATGATATACATCAAACAATCTAATTACAGCAAAGCGCTTGACTTCTATGGCGCTAGCAGCCGCATATTGCTTTTAGCACCGGCTACGCTTGTCAACTTCCAAATCTGGCTGTGGTATCAGGACATGATCGACTTGTCAGGCAGGCGGCTCAGCTATCGTGGAACATTTGCTGACGGGAACCGATGAACTATCCTGCATACACATGGTTACAGAATGCTGGCTGTGCTCTGCTTTCGTCCCTATTCCTGGCTCTGGTAAAGTCCGCTCTGACTCGGAAGCCACTGATTGAAGGTTGACCACCACGGCCATACTGCTGAGAAGCATGAAAGAGGACCAGTATTATACGAAGAATCGATGTTTCTGCAGGACAACAACACAAAAGACGAAGATTGATGCTTGATTCCTGATTTGTGGAGCCGATTACGTGGAGATGAGTTTCCTTCAGTCGCGGAATTCACAGGTTCAGTCCTTCCTGCCTGTGCTGTTCATCGCAGTGCTGTAGTCACGTCTTGTCGGATGTAATCATACTGGAGAGGAAGAGGGAGAGAGGGTTAAAGCGATACAGAATCCCACGATTTTGGGCGCTGACTTGGTGGACGATTGTTTCATTAGGCCGTGGCGTGATCTTACGAAGCATTGATGAACGAGTAGTCTCAAATGTCCCTGGACTCGGCATTGGCAAGCCTTCCATGAGTGCTTTCCAGCAACTTGTGGTGGTACCGAAAGTCTCTGCGATGCCTATACGGAAGAACTTGCCATTTGAGAATGCAGTCGTACTTCCGCTTGCTTGCTACACTGCCATGGTAGGTCTCACCGTCCCCGAACAGCTCGCTCTTTTCAAGGCTGGTCTTGGCGATTTCGCCGCTTCACCTCCACTAGCAATTTCTGTACTGAATGTATGGGTTGGCAGCTCAAGCGTCGGTTGTTGCGCCATTCAGCTGGCTCATCCAGCAGGCCATGTGGTTTACACAATTGCGAGTGCACGTCACCGAGAGTTCTGTCTATCGATTGGTGCTATGAAGGTCTATGATCGCAATGACAAGGACATGATTAAATCGTGGTTTGCCGATCCGAAGGGCACGACCGTGGTTGCTGTACTCGATCGTATTGCTGATGCAGAGTCTACGATCAATGTATGTGCAGGAATACTAGCAGAAGCGGAAGGGCGCAGAAGGAAACTTGACTGTCTAATCTTTCTCTGGAGCATGAAAATTGACCGTGGATAGTGAGCATACCTGCACTTTGCTAAGGTAGATTTGGAGAGGTGCTTCGACATTGGCTGACAAAGGGGAAGGACTTGGTACAGCTGTAAGACAAGGCGTGAGTGAAGCAAAGATTGTGATTCGTATAGCATAACATCAAAGGACAAGAATGCCACTCAAACTAACCATTTTAACATTTCATTCATGTCTTGACACAACAAATACAAATACAACATATACAACATTTACAACAAACACAAATGGATCCTCACTCCATCCACTTCAACCTTGAATGTTTTAATCTTTACCCGACGTCGCCATCACAAATTCACTCGCACAACCTCACACAATTGCAAGAGTAATGCACTGAACCATGAAAAGACCCTTGCATGCTAGCCAGAATATGACGTCGGCGCTCCTTTGTTGAGGATCAATAAACATGAGCCAACAACTCATCGTCCAGGGTCTGCCTGATATCGACGAAGTCGAAGTAACTTGCGCTAGGATAATTCATTTGATCTGATCGATTGACCCGTACAGCTTCATCGGTACATCAGCCGAAAACACGCAGGGGAGGGTCTGGAGTCTTGCATCATCATCAGAGATCGGGAAACGAGTCAGACAATAGCTATGCATAATCAGGAATCCAAGAACTGACGGATGTCCTAGAGCGGCCCCGCGGCTTCGGTTTCTTGCAATTCTACGATGCAGAATCTGCCAGGTACTTTTGCGACGAATGGCGCGACGGCGGATTGGAGATTGATGGCTACCGATTGAGGATAGACTACAGCAAGGATGCCCGCAACGATGCAGGTTCCTGGATATGCGATAATGTTTGATCATCCAAGTCACCGTTATCATCTGGCAACAAGCTGATTGTCGATAGAGCAATTGTCGAGCTTCAAACTATGCTAGACGCGAGATTTGCTTCAGATGCGATCGGCCAAGAACAGAGACTGATTTCACCAAGGATATGGGAACATTGCCTTCGCAATTCTTGCAGGTCAGAGACCTGTATCCCGATACCACTGCTCAACATATCGTCACTGCCATTACCAAGTTGCAGGGTGTCCAGATCCGTCGATTGTTGATGGTGGAGGGCAGAGAGGCCGAACATGTGCCTGTAGCCTTTGTAGAATTTCGAGACTCGGAGGCTGCTGCTCAAGCACTTGCCCTTGCAGCGGCCCTGCCTGGCAAAGGATTCTCAGTCAAAGGCAAGCCTGCGGGTCTGTCCTTTGTTCATGTGGGAGTATTTGTTCCTGTCTATGGCAACGTCGAGCCTGGTGTGTTCAAGGCTACGGACTCTGCGCAATTGCTAGCCTATTGGAATTCAGATTATCGCTGCTCAGTCTTCATTCCTGAAAATGCCATTCCCGAGGCTGAAGTCGATTTCGACGAGTCGAGGAAACGCAAAGACAATAGTGAACATTCGAAACGCAAAAAGTCCAAGGCACTTGGGACGGGCGTGACAGTCAAGTCCGGCTCAGGAGGCATGATTTCACATTGGTCAAAGAAGCAAGAGGAATTGAACGAGGCCATTGCGCCGCCAGAAGAAAAGCCCACGAGCTACGCAGATCTGAAAATCATGGCTTGTCTGTTGTGTTCTCGAAAGTTCAAGATGGAAGCCGAACTCAATCAACATGAGTCACAGTCGGACCTTCATCGCAAAAATCTAAGCGACTCTGCGCTCGTTGCCAAAGCGAATGAGAGAGTCCGAGCACGCAATCCAGACGCACTACGACCACCGCCCCCACCGACAGAACAAGACAATTCAGGGATAGAGTATCGCAATCGAGCACTCGAACGCAGAATTCAAATCAAGCAAGCCGGAGGCACAATCGAATTACCCACTGCCAAACACAAGAAGCACAAGCCTCGCTCAGCGTCACCGGAAGATCAAGCCAGCAAGACGGAGAGCAAGGGCCGCCAATTGATGAGTAAGATGGGATACGTGTCTGGTGGCCTCGGGTCCACCGGTCAAGGACGAGCCGAGATCGTCAAGGCGGAGACGTACTTGCCTGGTGTGGGACTAGGCAGTCAAGGCGGTAAATTGGAGGATCGAGAGGCAGAGGCGAGGAGGGGGACTGGTTCCTATTCCGAGTTTGTCGCCAGTGTCAAGGAGAATGCGCGATCACGATATGATCGTGAGCAGGGTCTTTCTTAGACAGTGTCAACCTCAAAATGCATACTCACATACAAATAGTGTCTCGATGATGTGAATACTTGACTTGTGATTGTACCTATTGGTATGTAGAACTGTTTGCATTGATCTGTTCTTCTTGATTTGATACTGTAAAGTCATAGTGATGCAATGTCAAAAGTCACAGTAATGCGGATGATGATGATGATGATGAAAATAGGATTTCAGATTAGGTACATGCTTGGCTATAGACATAATGGCGACTCATCTATCGTCTCCCAATATAGTGGATGACTGATTATGCGGCGTTGGCAGCTGGCTGGGCTGGTTGTCCATCGACAACGGGAGTGAGCACATTGGTCTGGAACTCGCCGGCAACGTTACCTGGAGTGTTGTACTCGCAAGCAAGGTAGAATGTTCCACTCGCGTCACTGGCCTGTGTGTATGCGCAACCCAATTCAGTCGAGGCGACCCAGACGACTTGTGTAAAGTGGCCGGTGTTCTCGGCAAACTGTCCGGCGGCGTAGTCGTAGCTCTGATTCTCCTCGTACCAGAGCCAGACGAGGTACTCTGGGTTGTTGGCGCCGTACTGGTTTGCAATGTTCTCACCGTATGGGTCTGATGCAGCCAAAGCTGGAATGTCTCGTGAGTGCGAGAAGTTTCCGCTCTGTGCGTTGGCGTTGACGTTGTTGAGTGCAATGTTGGCCAAGTCCTGGTTCCAGGTCATGGCTGGTGCATTGTTTCTGGCTCGCAGCTCGTTGTGGTATCCGAGGATGTCATCAATGAATGCCTGCTGGTTGTACAGGGGGGTGGTTCCCAATGATCCGACCTGAACACTGTTGGTTCCTGAGGCGGCAGTGGTTGCTGCTGGTGCGACTGGTGCGACAGAGGTAGCGGCGGCGTCGACTGGGGTAGTAGCGGCGATTGCTGCTCCTGCAGAGGCCGATGAGATGGCAATAGTTGGGAGAGTGGCGGCAGAGCTGGCGGCAGTAGAAAGACCGATGGCTCCTACACCTGCACCAGATCCAGCGGTGGAAATGGTAGAGTTGCTGAATGGTCCGGCAGTGGTTGAAGCTGGGATAGCACCGACACCGTTACCAGCGGCACCCTCAACTGGGACAACGACATTGTTGATGACAGTGACAATGACAACGACGGTATATGCTGGTGAAGAGCCAGAAGCTGGAACAGTGATGGTCGAGTATGATTGACCGGCAGGCAGAGCGGCGTTAGTGTTGGCGGCTGGGACAACGTACTGTGTCACAGTGGCGACAGCTGGGACGACGGATCCTCCGGCGACAGTGATGACTCCGAGGGTGGTGGTTGGGTATGCAGTGGTGTACGATACGGATCCAAGGTTGACGACATTCTGCACGGTAACAGTGTAGATACCGGTAGCGACAACTGCTGGTGCGGCAGAGCAGACACAGACTGAGCCGTCGTTGCTTCCTGATCCTGAGCCAGATGATCCTGAGCCAGACGATCCTGACCCGGATGAGCCTGAGCCGGATGATCCTGATGAGCCTGAGCCAGTGCTTCCGGTACCGGATCCTGAGTCAGACGAGCCGACTACTTGTCCATTGACAAAGTAGACTGGAGAGCCAAGTTCGGTGGAACCTGGAGCGATGGCGCCAACACCGTTACCTCCTGCT
This sequence comes from Taphrina wiesneri, assembly GCA_005281515.1. Classification (NCBI taxonomy): domain Eukaryota; kingdom Fungi; phylum Ascomycota; class Taphrinomycetes; order Taphrinales; family Taphrinaceae; genus Taphrina; species Taphrina wiesneri. Next base: position 38,522 of record RHGK01000040.1, on the reverse strand, counting down.
GGGACTATGACGGTCGCAGTGACGACATTGGTCTGAGCAAAGGTGGTGTACTGCTGAGCAACAGTGGTGGTCACAGTCTGAACGACTGTGGTGGTGACTGGAGCAGTGTTGAGTGCACCAATACCGGCACCACCACCAGGAGCGCTGGTCGAGGTGGCGTTGCTGAATGGCACGGACGAGGTGGGCAGGTTAGTGTTCACTGCACCGATGCCTGCACCACTACCGGCAGTGGAGGACGAGGTAAGGTTGCTGCTGAGAAGGTTCTGTCGTCTAAAGTTGACATTTGGTAATGCCGAGGCGGAAGCGAGTGTGGTAAGGGAAACGAGAGTGGTGAGTGCTGCGTTGAGCTTCATGCTGATGGAGTTAGCCTGTGGTGAGGAAGGCTGGTCGCTTGTTGTGTTGATGCATTATCATTTGAGGGATATCACCCATCTTATATAGAGGTTGGCAACAGTCCCAGGACAGAGGGCAGGACAACGAGATGACGAAAGCAAGCCCCCCACCTGTCTAGGTGGAGAATAGACCGACCTGTCTATCCTGCTCGCTTGGGAAATCACTAGAGAGCGTGGCGAAATGATGCGCAAGAATGTAGTCCTAACCAGGCCCCAATGTGACCATATCCCTCACCATCAGGTGGGAGAGTGAAATGTCAAGGGCAAACATTCTCCGACGTCAAACCTAGTGAAAACTTCCACAAGCCACACGGCGCCAGGCGTCCAACCTAATCCGTCGGTACGGACTCTGTGTTGGATCGTCGGTGATGTACAAAGTCCTCTGGATGCCTGTGTTCCGCGGTGGGATGGATAGTCTACTGCCTGGATGCCAGGTATGCATCAACTAATCAGTCTCTTGACTGTCGCCTTCCCCCGCCGGTTCACCTCTGAAACACGGTGGGGTAGATATGTGATTCACCATTGTGTTCAACAGATGGTCCTACGTCAGCATATTGCAACCGGCGACGCTAAACATCTCGCTTGAAGATCGGAGCTAAACTTAGCATGTTATAGATTCATGTCACACCGTCATACTACAATGAGTGACAACGACATCGGATATTCGGTAACGCTCTCTCATCATTGACCATTCCGCGCAACTCAAGTCGTAAGAGATCAAGAAACGTGGTATACTTGGGGATCCGAGGCGACGCCAAGACTACGCCAGTCCTGGAGCTTACTTCTGCCCGATACACCGGTATCATGCATCATCTATCCATAGGTACGGATGATTGCGCGTGTATATCAGATCCAAAGACCATTCCTGGCGCTCGATTTTGCAGATCTGGTCATTCTCCAGCCCAGTTCTGGTCACTTTTTTCCTTTCTTCTTTGTCTGCGCCATGTTCCGAAGAGATTTCGGGTGGCTGCAAGTGATACGTGATCTGATTGGACGGAATAGCGCAAGGTTCATCTGTTCAGCGCCAGAGGAGATTGTGGCTTGCATTCCCGCTGCCAGGGCCTGCAATTGCTTTGGATACCATCGATTGTAGCAGTTGTCGCTGAATGAAAATGCGCACCGAAGGAGTCTTGACAGTCTTCGCCCCCAAATGATCCACACGTCAAGATGTCTTCCCGAATGGTCGGTGTGTCCCAATCGCCCGTCGTGCTGTATTACATTCCGGTGTGGAATATTCCGGGGCCAGGCTAAAGTGTGAGATCATTCCGAGTGGCCCCTCCTAACCCCTGTAATGGAGACTCTCGAGAGTGGTACCTGCCTCGACAACCAGAAAGATACTTGCCTGAGGTGTGGGGAGCGTGTGACATGCTTTGAAACATTCCACTTTGGATCGTTGTTTCCTTTGCAAAGGGAAAAACTATTTATTCAGTAGATGGCCGCTCTTGGGCAAGACAGCTGCCCATGAGCTGGTCCTGATATGGGGTGTGACAGCGTGCTCGATCGATAGCCACATCATTCGATCCCAACACGGCGAATGTGAGACCCAGACTTCTGGTGGTGCCCACCCTGCGTGGCACGGTAAATTCTCTGTCCAGCACGGGTAGCTATCCTGGTTCAATGCTAAACAATGAGATTTCTAAGCACATTCACTCATTGCTTCGACAGTGTACACTTAATTTCCTGCACCTGTCGATCAGGCGCTAGGCTTCTTTGGCGCTGTCTCATCTTTCGTGAGCCATGACCACCACTCAGTCACCTTTTGCTCCGCAGCCTCCAATGTGTTCACCAGACCAGCTTCGAATGGGTGTGTGGCATAGAAATCTCTGTCCGCCAGTGCTGCGGAATCATGAGGTGATCTTGATGTCGCTTGCTTAGTCGCACCTGGGGTGATCTGCGACTCAGTCGATGCTTGAGCGTAATCGTCTTGCTGTGACGCATGCTGTGCTGTCCGCATATGGCTATTCGATGAGGAGTCGTCAAACACGTCATATGAGAGTGCTCGACCTTTTCCTTTCGCAGCTCTGCGCGAATCTGACAAATCGACGACCTGGCGCCCGTGAACATCCATCGCTTCCCCAGACTTCGATACCGTTTCAAATGCCTTATTCAGCAGATTGGAAAATAAGGACGATTCTTCCTCAGCGCTTTGCTCGACGGATCTCCTTGTAGTAGTGCGTGTCGGAGTATCGAAATATGATGATGGCCCTTTGGAGTTTCGACTGTATACCGGAGATATAGGTGGGGTCCCCATCAGATCAGGTTCCTCATCGAGCGAAACGGAGTGCATATGCCCCAACGAGACCTTCTTGATTCCTCGTCCCGGTCCTGGAGGAGTCTCGAGGAAGGAGTTGGCGAAACTGGTGCGTCTCGATGGTTCGAATTCGCCTGTCCATGAACCTCTCCGTTCATCATTGAAATCATGCGCTAATGGAGGTGCTAAGCGGTCCATTGTTTATGATTGTGTGTGATTTTTACGTCCCTTTCCTGCTAGTGTGTGATTCAAGGAACAGTAGATGTAAAAGTTATCGACATAAATATATCACAGTAGACATGCGCAGGTGAGACGACCGATGGTTGCACAACCCGCCTCGCCGATGCGTCATACCCAGCGACGAATCTTGGACTCTCCAACGCAATCTTAAGCCACAGCGGCCAAAAATGAGATATCGTCCCGCCCTGCGGAACCCGATATCTCGGATGACATCGTTTCTGCGCGGGTAGTGATATATCACGTGCACGTCCAACACCGAGACTATTTTCCTGGAAAATAGTCACGCACCAGTCCTAGCAGGCGAGCTCCCACGCTGTGCGCTTCAGTTTCCTCTCTCGAATGTTACAGTATCAAAATTTCTATACAATCATACACATTTGTCACTCTAGTCATCAACACCTATCGAAACAAGTTTCTATAGTACTCAGCAAACATGGGTAGGGGTCCACAAAAGCACATGAAGCGCTTGGCTGCGCCATCGCACTGGATGCTGGACAAATTGTCTGGTACCTATGCACCACGACCAATGGCCGGTCCTCACAAGCTCCGTGAGTGTCTGCCTCTCATCATCTTCCTCCGAAACAGACTCAAGTACGCCTTGAATGGACGTGAAGTCAAGGCCATCCTCATGCAGCGATTGATCCAGGTCGATGGAAAGGTCAGAACCGAGCCAACATACCCAGCTGGATTCCAAGATGTCATCTCGATCGAGAAGACTGGCGAGCACTTCCGTCTCCTTTACGATGTCAAGGGACGATTCACTATTCACCGAATTTCCCAGGAAGAGGCTGCCTACAAGCTGTGTAAGGTCAAGAAGGTCCAACTCGGACAGAAGGGAATCCCATACGCCGTCACTCACGACGGACGAACCATCCGATACCCAGACCCAAAGGTTCAGGCCAACGACACCATCAAATTTGACATTGCCACCGGAAAGATCACTGATTTCCTTCACTTCGAAGTCGGTCAGATGTGTACCATCACTGGAGGTCGTAACCAGGGCCGTGTAGGTATCATCACCCACCGAGAGCGACACGAGGGATCTTTCGATATCGTCCACGTCAAGGACGCTCTTGACCGAACCTTTGCCACGCGAATGTCCAACGTCTTCTGTATCGGAGAGTCAGGAAAGGCATGGATCTCACTGCCAAAGAACAAGGGTATCAAGCTCACGTATGTCGACACCATTAATCCCTGTTCTTCATTTCTAACGGTTCGTAGCATCTCAGAGGAGCGAGACCGACGAAGACAGCAAGCCTCAGCATAAAGTCATTAGCGACAATAGCACCTTTTTTCCATCAAGTAAGTGGCAAATCAAGCGAGCCCTAAGGGCCTTGATGTCCAACCCTTGTATGCCGAGCATTGTCCTGTGATGTGCATCAAATTCCCTTGATCCTCCTCTTCGCTGTACTCTTAGATCACATAGATCAATGCAAAAGACAATTTTCCACGATTCGTACGAGTTGGCCTCGGGCTTCTGTACTCCTTTGCCCTCTGTCGTACAGATACGTGTAGTCGCCGAACGACGTGTTCCCCCTACCATGTACTTGGGAGACCCAGTGCTATGCAAAGATTGACAAAAGGGATCATGTGACTGATTGAGTCGGCATAACATCAAGATGTCATGTAGCTACTTGAGCTCTTGAACTATGGACTGAGATGTGAGATCATTGTCGTATTGTACATTGGTTTCGCTAGTGCTGGACAATGCTATGCTATGCTGTGATGTGATGTGATGTACTATGCAATAACGCTCATGCTTATAAAGGACGACTTGTGAGACCTTGTGCTCACTTACTTCTCCCGTTGTTCTTGGGCTTGCTGTCTCGTAGACTTTGAGTGACTCACAAACAGAGTTGACAGTGCCGAAACGGTCCGAGCTGTAGGTCAATGTCCGCAAATCTTCGATCCTGACTTGGTTTTGTGTTGGTAAATTCCACTTGACGATGCGGATCACTACGACGACATACCATTGACAGTTGGCGACCTTGATGCGAACTCAGGATGACTCGAATGGTGTCTCCGACATGGTTCGCAGATCTGGCAAGACTACAGCTGAGACTGGACATAGTCTTTCGTCAATTGCTCGTGCTTGACTCGAAGTTCACTATACGTGCCATACAATTTCCTCAGTTCGTCTTGAAGCTTTACGATGGTCTCTTGTGCCATTGGATCACTGGCCGTGCCTTTCAACCTTGCCAAACCCGATTTAGCCGCTTCCATGTCGTTCAGTGGTTGAAACTTGCTCTTGCGTGAATTTGAAGTGAGTTTGATGTGTATGTTGTGCTCATCTCGATCACGCTCCGTTTGTGCTCGCTTGAACGGTTGGAATTGGTTGTTTGAGCTTTTCGGTACAATCTCCTCCTCACTGGGTCGAATGGTTGAGAACAATAATGAAATTGCTCCAGGTTGATTTTTCAGGCGGCGAACCATTTGTTTCGTGGAAACGTCCCATACAAAAACTTGGCCGTCCTCGGCGCCAGATATCAGCAAGCTGCCATCTAGATTGAGCGAGAGACATGAGATGGCAGATTCGTGGCCGACCAGGACCCCTTCATCTGATTGTCCAATAGTCACGATGGCTCCCATGTCTCCGATGACTTGGATAATCTTGTCTTGCTTGTAGAGCTTCACTTCATAAATCAATCCTGAGGACGCTCCGACGTATAAATGCCGTTCCGCAGGATCGACCGCCAGGCATGTCACAGGAGACGGGAATAAGAGCGTCGTCAGCAACTCACCGGTGGCTAAATCCCAAATTCGGACAGTCTGATCCAGAGATGCAGTGTATAATCGTGCCGAGACACTTGAACCTGCGCCGATGTGTAAATCTGTGACTGACAAGGTATGACTCGTGAGCGTCAAGCGCGGCTTGATCAATTCCTGAGAAGTGTTTGGATCGAGTACCTCTGCCATTTTCCAAATTTGTACGGTTGTGTCTGCCGAACCAGTGATAAAGGTAAAGCCATCGTCGGAAAACGAACATGTCGTTATCGACTGATAGTGCGCATCCCGAACAAATGCCAAGTTGCCAGAGGCAATTTCCCAGAGATAAATCCTTCCACTGCTAGATCCACCCAATAGCCAGGAGCCATCACGGCTGCAAGTAAGAGTACTAAGCTTTTCGGGTACAATGATTTTCTGATCTATTGCCTCCTTGTGCCATCTATAGACATTTATGATTGCTTTGTCGTTTTGCGCGACGAAGAGCGATGTTCCGACAGAGGCCACCGCTCTGTTTGACGAAGAGCTGAGCTTGAATGTGTGTACATGTGAGCCAGTCTGTACATCACTAACGGTGAGGAACGAATTTGTGGAAGAAACACTGGACCCGCTGACAATCACTTCCATGCTCCCGAATTCACTAGTCGTCCAACTCAAAGCGACTGATTAGAACAGCTACAGAGACGTACCTGCCAATAGCGGAACTAACAAAATAGGTTTGACTGAGCTTTGTGCAACTGCTTTTCAGTTTTTGAGATGGGATCCACAAAAACGCTTATCGATAAGAATTTGCTCCACAAAGACTTTCTGTCTCAACACAGAAAACAACTCGAGTCTGCTTCGACCAAGGACAATCCATGACACGTTAGTCGCAGTCAAGGACGGTGCAGAGAATACAGAAATGGCGGTCTGGGAGCCACAAAAGAACACATGGGCTTCTGCAGGCTCAGTCGCCAGGAACAAGGAGCCAATTGCGGATGCATTGGACGAGTACATCAAAAGCAATCATCTTGTGCCGAAACACATACTTGAGGTTGCCTCGGGCTTTGGCGATCATGTCACCGTCTTTGCCAAAAGACAGTCTACTGTATCGTTTCAGCCGACAGAGGCACAGAAGGAGTGCCTCGAAGCTCTGGCCAAGATAGATCTACCAAACATCCCACCTCCGCTGAAGCTGAATGTACTGGATGAGAACGATTGGACTGCACTCAAATCGAAAAAGGTACAATATGACGGCATAATAAACATCAACATGATACACATATCACCGCCCGAATCGACTGATGCACTCTTCAAGAACGCTGCGACTCTGCTCAATCCGGATGGCTTTGTTTTCCTATACGGAGCCTATCTGTCTGAGGATGGCACGTTCGCCAGTGCTTCGGATGAACAGTTTGATTCGTCCCTGAAAGAGAGGGATCCTGCCTTCGGACTCAGACACCCCGAAGAGGTGGATACGGTCGCAAGGAAATACAATTTCACAAAAACAGAATCGAAAACCATGGCACTCAACAACAGGATCTTCATCTGGCGCTACGCAGGCTGATTCAATACAATGGATTGATTTTGACGGCAGACAAGGAGTTCAACAGCTCAATTCATGAGAAATCGTCCATTTCACGCTCTTTTGACGTCATCGGTTGATGTCGTATCCCTCGGGATAAACGGGATCGCTCTGATCAACGCCACTCGCTTATCAAGACGATCTGGGCCAATCGTTTATGCCTCTTCCGGAGTTCTAGATCCTAGCTCCGATCGACTCTTCCGACTGTCCCTTCACTGTACGATGGGTCAACGCTGTGCGGAATGGATGGCAATGTCAGGGCATGACTACTGCACCATACCACGACATGGACGGTGCAAGATGCTCAGAACAGAGGCAGGGAGAGGATGACTGATGACGGGAGCAGTTGCCGAAAGTTGGAGAACGGGGGCTGAAGGAGGCTGAAAGTGTGCAATCACGCAATTGCAGAATTCAATTGCAAATTTCCTTTGAAATCACGAATTCACGAAATCGTTTGGTCCATTCGATTCAGTTCTCAGTCATCATCACATCCCCTGCTCCTGCTATAACAACATCATCCCATCCTCTACCATCCCATCCTCTCTCCAGTCACAGCAGTACAGCAGCTCAGACAATGCCCTCCGTACAGGTATACAACAACACCAACGAACAGAGTCACGTAAGCGACTCGGACTCGGACTATGGTTCCGCAACGTCCTCACAGATCCTCCCTGACATCACCTTTACCCCCTCACACCTCAAGTTCCTCAACGAGCAGCTCAGCAAGTTGACGGCCCAGGAAGTCCTCCGTTGGGCCATCACCACCCTGCCTGGCTTGTGGCAGACGACCGCCATGGGTCTCACGGGAATGGTCTCTCTGGACATGATTTCAAAGCTCAACGCAGACGGCACCCACCCGGTGCCCCTCATGTTTATCGACACCCTCTACCACTTTGACGAGACACTCCAATTGGCCGACCGCATACGTGCCCGATACCCAAAGGCCAATCTGACGACGTACAAGCCCAGGCACTGGAAGACGGCCGCCGAGCTAGAGGCTGCCAAGGGCAAGAAGCTGTGGGAGACGGACGAGACGTTGTACGACTACCTCGTCAAGGTTGAGCCTGCCAGACGTGCATACCAGGAACTCGGCGTCAAGGCCGTGCTCACCGGACGAAGACGTTCACAGGGCGGGGAGAGAAACACGACGCCCTTCATCGAGGTTGACGACACTGGACTGATCAAGGTCAACCCACTCGCCAGCTGGTCCTTTGCCGATGTCAAGAACTACATCACCGCCCACAATGTGCCATACAACATTCTCCTGGACCAGGGCTACAGGTCGGTCGGGGACTGGCACTCGACCGAGCCGGTCGCTGAGGGCGAGGACGAGCGGGCCGGACGTTGGAAGGGTCGGGAAAAGACGGAGTGTGGTCTGCACTCCAATTCGAAATACTTTGCCCATCTCGCGAAGCGTCAAGCAGCAAAGGAGGCCAAGACTGCCGCTCAAAATGGACAAGTCATTGAGCAGACTGCATAGACTGTGCCGCGTGTTTTGTGGTGCACATGTACATAATCCCCATCATCATTTGGAGCTTGAGCGTCTTGCACGAAAGGATTGACATGTAGTCTGTACATAAGAACATTACAGGAAGGCCTCTAGCATTAGCATTTATATCCCCATAAAGAGACATGACACGACTATTCTATACTGTGATTGTACTGTACTTGTCATCACTTGTGATTACTTGTATGAATCATGATTGATGATTAATGAGTGTTTGTGCAGATGGCGGGGAATTTCGTGTGGCACAAGTTACGGCTTCAGGCACCAAATTTATTCAGTCTCATCTCATCTTGTAGTTGAAATGATGTATTTCAGCTTGCAAGTCCTCGATATTGCGGATCGATAGCTAGCATCGACACAGAATACGACCATGGCTACTGCGCCGACGATTTCCGTACTCATCCTGGATGCGGGTCCGATGATTGCCAACACGAACCTGCTCAAGGCAAGTACATACTACACCACCCCCTCCGTCCTGGCAGAAATCAAGGACGAAAATGCACGTCTTCGGATGAACTCACTCTACGCGTTACAGGCGCGCGCGCCGAAGCGTGAAAGCATCGATTTTGTGAGGACCTTTGCGAAAAAGACGGGTGATGCGGAAGTATTGAGTGCGGCCGACATTGGCATCATTGCCTTGACGTATGAGTTGGAGTGTGAATTGAATGGTGGAGATTGGAGGCTCAAAAGTACGCCTGGACAAGCGAGGATCAATGGCAAACCGCCGGTTCGTCAGACGACAGAACTCGCCGAATCGCTTGAACATTCAAGTGTCGATAATGAAGACTCCAACAGTGCGAATGGAGACACCAAAGACTTACAGAGTGTTGCTGACTTGCACAACGAAGACTTGCAAGCTCAGAAGCAGACATCACAATCAGCAGGAGCGGCAGAATTTGATGCAATTCCAGGCGAGGTTCAGTCATCACAAGAATCCTTAGGGACAGTACCCAATCCGGTGCACGAGGCAGAGCAGCAAACACAAGAGAGCAATGCCGAACAAGTACAAAAAGGAGACGTAGGACAGGAAGATGAAGATGAAGACGACGACGACGACGACGACGACTGGATAACACCATCCAACATCAAAAAGCACCAGGAAAAGGACGGCAACATTGACGCAACGGCACAAGACGTCAAGACGATGAAAGTGGCATGTGCGACGCACGACTTTGCACTACAAAATGTGCTGTTGCAGATCGGACTGAACTTGGTGTCTGGTGACGGCAGGCGAATCAGTTCCGTCAAGACGTGGGTGCTGCGCTGCCACGCATGCTTCAAAGTATCCCGCAAAATGGATCTCAAGTTCTGTCCGTCCTGCGGCGGCGCGACATTGATGAGGACGTCCGTGTCGACGGACAGTAAAGGCGCAATGAAGGTCCATTTGAAGCGCAACATGCAGTGGAACAATCGGGGGACGGTCTACAGTATCCCGAAACAACAACATGGGACGGCAAACATGAAGGGCAGGGATAACTTGATCCTCAGGGCGGATCAGAGAGAGGTGGAAAAGCTGGAGAAGAGGGATCGGTATAGGAAGGAAATCGACCTGCTCGATCCCGATTACATCCCTTCCATCGTCAGTGGTCGACGAGACCAGAATGCGTCTTCCGTCAAGTACGGTCACGGCAAGCGGAATCCAAACTCCAACAGGAAGCGCTGAGCCTGGCTGTCGTTCTGTCACATCAGTTCAGTACGTACCGATTGTACTGCGTAGTCTGTAGCATGTGTAGCACGTTGTAGTATTCTAGCGAAGGCACATCATCCATTCCGGCCCCACTTCTATCATCTTCCATCATCCTGTCAATTTGACTAAAAATGTACTTGTACAGACTTGATTGCAACACTGGAGGGACAGGAAAGGAAAGCATGACGGATGAATCAGGCGACAGACCGACGGATGAAGAAATACTGGCATTCAGTCAATCGATACAAGATGAAGCGGTCCAGGACGTGCCGCTGATTTCTCCCCCGGCACCACTTATTGCATTACTGAGCGAGTACGCCAACGGCAATCCACTCATCAGGGACAAAATCACCCACCTGGCAACGACAACGACGACAAGTGTCGGAAAGGAAGAGACAACGTATTGTCGCACGAGAGGGGACGGCAACTGCTTTTACCGCGCCTTTGCGACGGCTCTACTGCTAAACGAGTCGATACCACGAGACACACTGACTCGGCGAATGTACGATTCCTGCACGACCTTGGACGCCGCCGGCTTTTCCCGCATCGTCTACGAAGACTTTCTAGACTCTACCGTCTCTCTCGTCCACGGATCGACCTCTCTCGAGGCCGTGATGAACGGGATGAATGATGCCGAAATATCCAACGCCGCAGTAGTTTTTCTCCGGTTCCTGACGAGCGCGTACATCAAGTCGCACGGGGACACTTATGCCGCGTACCTGCTTGACGGGGAAGTCTTGACTGATTGGTGTGAGCGGTGGGTCGAGGCCATGGGCAGCGAGGCGGACAATATACAAATCAATGCACTCGTCAACGCACTCGGCGTCACCGTGCAAGTCGTCCACCTCGATGGTAGCGTCACGCCGGATGGACGAGTCAGTGTCGTTTCGGTGGTGCCTGATCAAGAGGGTCACTCGCTCGGTACCGTCAAAGTTCTCTATCGGCCTGGTCACTATGACGTCTTAATGTAAATTCATCTGTCCTTGTCGTCGTCGTCGTCGTCCTATCTACCGTCCACGAACCCTACTATTTCCCGGTCTACTGCATCCAGCGACGACCCATCACTCCGCCTTGTCGTTTTTTTGTGGGTGCTTGATGGTGAGGCACCAAATGTCGAGGTGTGTCGTTATATCACCAATCACGTCCACGATGAAACTGCCGTACACACCAATGGCCAGGCCCAAGCTCATCCACACCACAATGAGTGCTTCTTGCGGACCGACTGCCTTATTGAATGCGATGGCCCCAATCATGGGCAGAAGGAGAAAGTATGGTGTAAAGTATGGAAATTCGGCGTGCGTGACGTGTGCGGTAATCATGAGACCGACGCTGTAAGCCAGACAAGTGCCGACATAAAACATGAACGGGATGCAGGATTGTGTGACGATGGTCGGGTTGAGGTACGCGAATGTGAATGTGATGGCCGAGCTGATGAAAAAGGGACAGAGTCCAGCTAGTGCAGGAGCGAGAGGTTTCCCCTTCTTCTGACGAGCTTGAACGACGTTGTATGATGCGCCCAATATGTTGAAGCCGAGACCAAAGACGCCCGTCGCGAGAAAGAGGTGCTTGAGTTCGAGGGTGCGAATGTGTAGCCAGGCCGGCAGTAGGAAGCTATAGTCCTTCGTGCCGAGCACGCCAAAGACTGGTGTATCCCATACCTGAGGCCCATAATATGCAGAGACGAGGTGTAGTCCGACCACCATGACTATCCCCTCGACTGGGCCAGAGAATGCAGATAGATAGAGAGTACCGGTATGGTATTCCTCCCAAGTAGTGAGGTAGAAGCTGCACAACGCTATCAATCAGCCATAGCTCAACTAAAGTATCGTTGGGACTTACAGGCAAACTGACTGGCCAGGGCCCACCAGGACTGATGGACATTGATGGTTGAGCAAGTGACAATGACTTCCAGCGTCGTGTTGATGGCATCGCACCCATGATCAAACATCTCACCCAGTGGAGAACTCTGTCCCGTTCGGCGGGCCTGCATGCCATCGATGGAATCAAACGACTGGTAGAACCATAGACCGAGTGCGAATGTGACGTATGCCCATGGAGGACAGCCGTGTTCGAGACCTGGATCGTAGTACAGAACTGTCGCAACATTCGCTACCACAAAGAAGAGACCGGATAACGTGATGAGATTGGGAGCCATCGAGGTCGGAAAGAGGAGCAGAAATTTGCTCCAGTACGGTTTGAGAACATATTTCGAGAGCAGCGACTTGTCTATGCTCGAGTATTTGTACAGTTTTAGGTTGTCCTGTCCTTGTTATTCCATGGTATGACTTTCTGATCATTTGTGCATACCAGGTTCTTTTTAGACAGATACATGACGATCAATCAGGCTCGTAAGAAGCGCCGTAGACAAGTACTAGAGGATTGATTGTGGACAGAGCAAAAGGAGAGCAGTTGGAAGAGGCAGAGAGAGAGAGAGAGAGAGAGAGAGAGAGAGAGAGAGAGAGGGGGATATCGTGGAGTAGAGAAGAGTTGAATGACTTGAGATTTCACTTGAGCTTCAGATGACGGAGTTGCCGCCCCCAGCCACGGTTGAGCCACCATCAAACTCAATTTCTTCAAAGACAAAAGAACACAAACAAAGATTGTCATTTCTGTGTTTTACACCCTCAAGTAGGCGCAAGTGGAACGACTGTAATGTCCTTACCAATCTTGACCTTGAAGCAGTCGATCTGGACTCGCGCCAAGACCAATTGCTCCGCGTACGACGTGTCTAGCTGATGGATCAGCGCACTACAATCACCGTCTTCGTAATCCCTCCATGCAAAGGACGCATGGTACTGTGGATCCTGTTGCATTAGTAACGTTTGAGATTGCACAACACGAATAGCACATACCTTGTAGAGTGATGGCAAATCAAATTGGCTCAAGATTGTGTCGAGTGATGCCCGAATGTCCTCCAATGCTTTGCTGGCCTGAAGACATAGCTTGGCAACGAGAAACTGTCGTGTCTGTTCGTCATTGCTGAAAATGCTGAAGCCGTCGAAAGACACTTCCAACGGACTTGATTGCATCTGTATCGTTCTGTCCTTGAATGCCTCCTTCTGACTTGTTTCTAGCATGATTGGCCGTGACAGAGAGACGTGCAGCTCTCGCTCCACTCCGTGTTGACTGGTCAGCAGTGAAGTGAACGATGAGGTTGCAACGACATTTGCCCTGCTCAAAGCACTGGTGAGGATTTGAAGCAAGGCCTGGTTTGGCCAAAAGTCAAGATAGACATGCGTTGGCCACTCGCCTGCCACATGCTGGTTCGTCCTCAGTCGACCTTGATGAAACGCAGGATCATCACCCTTGCGTGGATCGACCTGGTAGAGATCAAGTAGATCAGCCGGAAGCGCAGGGAGGTCTGAGGCCTTGCTTTTCACGCCAATATTGTCCTGACCACGGACGGGACCGGCAACCTCTTCCACTCCATCCACTCCATCCTCTGAGGACGATGCATAGTCCACTAAAGGCATCTACAGGAGATTACTGGTCCAGGCAGAGGTGAAGATCATGCTGTCAAGCTCTGGATCTGTGGACAGCATTGACCGAGACTGACGCGGATGTGACTGTATAGTACAGACTGAATAGAATAGACTGAATAGAATAGACTGAATAGAATAGACTGAATAGAATAGACTGAATAGAATAGACTGAATAGAATAGACTGAATAGACTGAATTGAATAGACTGAATAGAGAGAATAGAATAGAGAGAAGAGACTGAAGAGAAGAGAAGAGAATGAATTGATCGTCAATTGATTCTGATCACTCTTCTACTGGTGGAGCTCCAACTGAACCATTCTCTCTGTTTCTGTGAACGAACGAACGAACCAACGAGTGAATGAACATGACGAATCTCATTACATCAGTCATCCCAGTCTCAACCCAGCCCATATCGTATCACAATTACAAGTATCAATCATGCCACGACAATCTAGAGGTAGACCAGCTCCTTCAAGACACGCCGCCCCTGCGCCAGCCCAGTCCAGGAGTGCTTCAACCCAGAATGTTCCCGCCAGACAGACTCCGCCTCCTCAGGCGGTAGCTGCCCAGCAGTCGTCCGGCCCTGGCATGTTTGGTAACATGATGTCTACCGCAGCCGGTGTCGGTATCGGATCTGCCATTGGTCACTCCATCGGTTCTCTGTAAGTTTTGTCTCGGCCATGAGATATGTCTCGTTATGAGAACATGTTTTACGATTATTGTCTCATACACGACATGAAAAATGGACTAGTATCATGATCAAGACTAATACAATAGCTTCACCGGAGGATCATCCCAGCCAGAGCCTCAGCAGCAGCAGCAGCAACAACAGCAGGCACCATCTGCCTACGACTCGTATGGCGCACAGGCTGCCCAGCAAAACAACAGCTACGCCACTGGCATCTCATGCGAGGGCGACGCTAAGCAGTTCACCAAGTGTCTCGAGGCCACCAACAACGACATGAGCGCCTGCAGCTACTACCTCGACGCACTGAAGCAGTGTCAGGCCATGGCCCGTGGTGCTTGAGTTGACGATGACGGTTGTCGCAATCAGTCATCGCTTCTGTGAAGCACCACGACTACGGTTTATGGACCTCGGAGATGTAAAGAATGACTCTAGCATAGCGAATCATATATAATCCCCTTGACACACAAGACTAACAAATCACTTTTATTTTGAGCACCATATTGGTTCTTGCACATGTGGCCATCTACGCTATACATGAAACGAACGAGCACATGACGAAGTGCTTGTTGTCTCTGCAGGCACCAGACGTATTGTAACAGCAGTTGGTGTTTGAGAGCGAGAATTGACTCTGAATTTGTTGTGGGCGTTTCGTTGCGGGTAGATTCGCCAGCCATTTCCACTCAACTTCATCCTCAAATTCATCCCACAGCAGTACACAACAGCCCTGCAGCTCCTGAAGCCCTCTTGTCCTGTCGATACGGCCAGGAAACCGACCTGTCAACCAAAGAATCATCAAAGACATTGTGCGCCCCTTCAGTAGAGACCCAAGGCAACGATCAATAGACGCCCGTGACGACTACAGACCTCGAGAATCCCGCATAAATTTAATTCATCATGTCCTGCTTCAAGTCGAGCACAAAGAACCAGAGTATATATCGCAAAATAGTCATACTGGGCGACGGTGCGGCGGGAAAGACGTCCCTCCTGAACGTCTTTACGCGCGGCTTCTTTCCGGCCGTGTACGAGCCCACGGTCTTCGAAAACTACATTCACGACATCTTCATCGACAATCAACAGGTCGAGTTGTCGCTCTGGGACACGGCAGGTCAGGAAGAATTTGATCGATTACGCTCGCTCTCGTACTCAGACACGCACGTCATCATGGTCTGTTTCGCGGTCGACTCACCCGACTCGCTCGAGAATGTGCAGTCCAAGTGGGTGGGTGAGATTGCGGAACATTGCGAGGGGGTCAAGTTGGTCTTGGTCGCACTCAAGTGTGATTTGAGGGAATCCGAGGGTGCAGTGATTAGTTATGACGAGGGACTGTCGGTGGCGAAAAAGATCAAGGCCGTCAGGTATCTCGAGTGTAGTGCCAAACACAACAGGGGTGTCAATGAGGCCTTTACCGAGGCTGCCAGGACGGCACTGCTGGCCAGGCCTGCGGGAGGTGCCAGTGAAGCGGAGGAGCGTGCGAATGCAAGTCAAAAGAAGAGCAAGTGTGTCATTCAGTAGACTGCGATTGTGATGGCGACACTGCTCAATCTTGAAGGGTGCACGAATCTTCGTAAGGATCGACAGGACGAAAGGTATAATAGCAAAACGAGATCTGGGAGATTGGGAATGGTAATGTCGATTGGAATCGACAAAAACAGGGAGTACAATGTAAAGATAGGTCTGCATGGCAGTAAAGTACCATATATCCAGTGCGTGTGTAGTAGTAAGCTTAAGAGTCAGCTCCAGTGCTATACCCCGGAAGAGCCAACAATATAAACAAGAAAGAGTCGTGATTGTGCGGTCAGGTCGCGGCGGAGGCGGGCGGCTTGAGGATAGCATTCGTGCTCGTCGTCGACGCAACAACCTAGGGCATCAGTACATGCACATTAGCAGATTGTGATGGCGTACAGCATCCAATGTACCAAGGGCATCTTTGAGTGCTTTCGTCCTACTTTCAATCTGTCGCCTCTGCTCCTCGACGACACTCAATCTCAAGGCATTGTCCCGCTGGACTTCAGACAATCTGGCATTGACGGCCTCGAGTTCCTTCTTCTTGAGGGGCAACATGTGTGCGCGGATGATGACGGAGGGCGACAGATCAGATGCATCCACCGCCTTATCTTCGCCTGCCTCTTTACGTTCCTTCGCGTCGCGAATCATGTCATCTAGCTCATTCAACCGGGCGACTGCTTGCCGCTCATTCAGAATCTTGTCGAATTCGGATCGACAGGCGGTAGTGAGAAAGTCGACGAGTTGTTCTTGTGCGTGACGGAGTGTCTCTGGGTCATTGCTCGCCAGTGTTGGGAAACAAGACGTCAATTTTTCCAGAGAACACGCGCGCAGTGTTTGTGAAAGTGATTTGTTCAGGATGTCGTCTAATTTACTCGCCCGAGCGCCTTTCGTCACCGGTTCCGCCATAAAAGATTGTACGACCAGTTCTGCAGACAAAAGTTAACGAGTGCAGGCTTCAATATAGTGGTATAATTGTCGAAATACAAATGCGTCATTTTGTTGTAGCAACAAACGTGATGTCGTATCACTCGGCAAAATTTGAACTTGAGGACTTGAAATCGAAGTCGATCGCCGCCGCTGACCGCCAGTTGACTCTTGTAACACTGGTCGAGAGAACTATAGTAGCATGTGTAGACAGTGAATGCCTGGCTTCTTCTCGTCTAATCTTCACCTGGTCATCTTGCATTGCGACTCGAAAATGCTTCAGTGAACTTTCGACAACCCTTTTCATCAGTCGTAGCGGTACAAAAAGTTTTGGTAACACTAAGTTCTGCGGGCAACAAGATCAGGGGATCTGTTTCAGCACTTGAAGTTGCTCGAGTTATATGTTGAGATGCAGTCCTATAGGTCGGATACTTGGCCCTGGTAGACTGCGGACGACCGGGGCCATATGTTCCCTCCTAAGGACTACGACCACACTCGCTAAAAATGATGCGTTCACCCCGGCCAAGCGCAATCCTGCACCTACATACAAGACCTATCTCGAACTCTCAAAGCCTAAATTAACGACGTTGGTGGTACTCACGACGATGTCTTCTTATGCTCTTTCACCATTTCCCGCAGCATCACTTCCTACGCTATTCTTTCTGACCTCAGGTACTTGGCTATGCTGTGCCAGTGCTAATGCATACAACATGTGGCTGGAACCACCGTTCGATTCACAAATGACCAGGACACGAAATCGTCCTTTGGTGCGTGGAGCGTTGCATCCCAACCAAGCATTCTCTTTTGCCTCCGCAGCCGGTCTGCTCGGCTCCACCGCACTGTTCTTTGGTGTCAATCCAGTCTGTTCAGCACTTGGTCTCGCCAATATCGTTCTTTACGCAGGCATATACACACCGCTCAAGCGAGTGTCCATCACAAATACTTGGGTCGGTGCGATCGTAGGGGCAATTCCACCACTGATGGGATGGGCTGCCGCGACGCCATATCCGATCCTTTGTTCCGAAAATCTCGGAGGCTTGTACCTCGCCCTCCTGCTGTACGCATGGCAGTTTCCTCACTTTAACAGTCTGGCATGGTACATTCGCAGCGAGTACGCTCGCGCAGGCTATGTCATGACCAGCATCACTAATCCGGGCATGAACGCCCGCGTCAGTCTGCGGTACTCGATCGCCATGTTTCCGCTCTGTTATGGGCTCGTGCACGCCGGCGTCTGTGATGCGTGGTTCCTCTACGACAGTGCACTACTCAATGCGTACATGTCTTACCAGGCCTTTATCTTTTGGCGTTGTCGTGGCACCAACAAAGAGAAGGACAGGAAGGCAAAAAAGTTGTTCTTCTCCAGTCTGTTGTACCTGCCCGGCGTTTTACTGCTTGCCATGCTACACAAGACCGGTCTGTGGGATGGCCTTAGTACCGAATCTGCCAGGTTCTAAGTTGCGATGGACTTTTCGAGCCTTGATGCTTGCATAGAGTCTTTATTGCAATGAGTGATCTTCCGAACATTTCGCAAAGCGAATATAAATTAGCTAAGAAAGTCGCTACATGCATGACTCCAGCAAGCGGAACAAAGAAAATTATTCATACTGATGAGCACGACCATGATTCTCGGACTCTTGTAAGGCCCAAAAAGCTATAGCCAGATCGAAATGAGAAGATGTGCATCAGTGTTAGCAAGACTTGAGCGTGGCCAGATCTAATGTAGTCATGCACTGGAAAATCGTGAATAGTTGAGGTCGTGACTGTGCCGCGATCTTATAGCGCTACTTCGCGATCTAGCATCATTTTGTGAACAAGTGGGAACATTATACCGGTGGTGTTTAGCAGATGTCGATCCTGCTCGCCACGGCAGATGAATTTATCGCACTTGGCAAGATCAATTACGGCAAGCAGGGTTACGATCCAGGTTAGTATTGAAAAGCTAACAGTTTATCAAAGAAGGGCAAAGATGTTTGATAAAACTGACCTGTAGTCGAAACTCAGTCAGCTGGCAGACGTTTCGATGGGCCTGCGTAACACCAGAGACTAGGCTAGGAATTCGGTAGGCACATGTGTAGTACAAATGTGCATTATAATAGGAAAACATTTCTTGCAATTCTAACAAATTCTCGATTTCAGGAAAATTGCATATATGAGCATTTGATGTGCTTGTAAATTACATAAAGGATAATCAAAGAGCTCGAGTCTTGGGCTGAAACGGTACAGGAATGCAATACATCCGCAGCTGAGGCCCACGGGTCAATTACTACACCATAGTGACAAGTCTAAGCTTGAGCAACGAGTAGATATGTACTATCTCGAGCAAGCTCCATCTTGATCAGAACCATCACCTCTCTCACAAACATATATCTTCCATCGAGGTCAACCAGTACCATGGTCATCAATATACAGCAATATGTGCTTAGCGCAATTTTTAAAGACAATATTTACTATTTTGTGCTTCTTCACTAGTATTCATCCTATTGTGCCTGGACGCCGCATAAGCGCATGTTACGATGACGGAGATCGATGTTCCACTTTCACCGTTGTCAAACTCGGTTTTGATTTATCATCACTGCTGCCATGCGTATGATACCACTTGGACACAACATTTTTCGCAGGCCGGCCGAGTACAGCCACCATGGCAGAGCACAGAAGACCAATTCCATGGAACAATAGCGTGTTATATATTGAATTCAGCTGGTGTTGTACCCGAAAGAACCCATGCGCAGGGGTCGGGTCAGTTATCAGGGGTACCTAGGCTGGTCCAGCTTACGGGTCCAGCTTACGGTAAGCTTGCAATTGAGCTCGATCTCATCACTACCTACAGTAGGAATAATTTCGGCTAGACTCATTACATCACTCCTCACGCAGCTCTCGACCTCCACAACTTTGCCAACGCACTACGGTGTCGTGAATTCGCTGGACTTCTTACTTAAGTTCTCGAATTTCCAATAACTTCTCCAAAATCGTCATAACGCGATTAATTATGCAGCCTATCAGTCAATTGAAGCCTGTGCCTATGCCGTTCCCTATCACAATGACTCAGGCGACGTCCACTGGTTATAATATACTATGGGTAAGGCCGTTCAGGTCCACGACGAACGTTGCTAAATGAAATCCCAGGTAGTCTTTGTTCTGATGCTTTTGGCAACAATTTCTTTCGTCGTTCTCGCTATGCGCGTAAAGAAGGAGATGAGACTCTTCCACTACGTTACCGCCATGGTTAGTTATACCTATCTGCCGTACGAATACAGTTTAACTTGGACAGATCACCCTTACTGCGGCTGTAAGTTACTATGCTATGGTAAGTTATACTCAAACTCTTGACTACCGTTGTTGACATGCATAGGCTACACACTCAGGCACGACTTTCAGCAAAGTTGGAAAAGATCACTATCGAGAAATATTCTACGCAAGATATATCGACTGGAGCATTACTACTCCACTATTGTTACTTGATTTGTGCCTTCTGGCTGGAACACCTGGAATCGATATCATTGCCTTGGTCTTCTCTGACCTTGGTATGATTCTGACAGGCCTCTTCGCCTCTTTAGAGTCACACAAAACTTACTCATGGGGCTGGTACACCATGGCGTGTATTTTTTATCTCTATATCGTCTATGTTCTTGTTCTGAACGGTCGGTCATCAGCCGCAACGCGTGGCCAGAAGGTATCAAAACTGTTTGATGCTGTGGCGCTCTTCACTCTTGTGCTTTGGACGTTATATCCTGTTGCATGGGGTCTTTCAGAAGGTGCGGGAATACTCGATGTCGATCAGGAAATTGCGTTCTACGCTGTACTAGACGTGCTCGCCAAAGGTGTCTTTGGATTGTGGCTTTTGACTGGTCACATGAACACGCCCGAATCTGCTGTACCGCTGGAGGGCTTCTGGCTGAATGGCGTCGCGACTGGAACCAGTCAAAACGATCTGGCCTAATCTTACTTATGCTGGGTAAGCTTGAATTTCCGACATGGCCCCTATGGACGAGCAGGACGACTATTATGAGCTGTCTTCACCACAAGATTTCAGGCATCTTTATCCATTAGTCATATTTGTGAATTCGTTCAATCTCTATTCAGTTCTCCAATACAAGTGGCATATATGCTATGAACAGTGCAGTAAATGCGATCCTGTGGTGATTTGTGAGATTTGTGTTATGATATTGATGCGAGAACTTACAACAAGCTCATGGCAGTGTTTCCTTGCTCCGGCTTTGTACCTATGAAAGTGCATACTGCAAGGTACACAGCTCTGCTGCCCTTAGAACGTTTATCTGACACTGAGGCTACACTTACAACCACGCGCCGATTCTGCTTCGAAAGAACATTGATGCAAAAGCGACCTAAGGACATCAAGAATCAGCACATGTAGCGACAAGCACTTACCACCGATGTCACAGTAGTCATGACATCTTCACTGTTCTCTGACTTCCTTATCGGGTTAGACTAAATCTGATGCGCTACATCATTGCGGAAACGTACAACGCTCGGCGCGATACCTTCAGCCCCTCTTGCTTAGTGTCCTTGCGATCGTTTGTTGTGTTCATGGCTGATGTAAGTGTATGTCCAATCAGGTACACGATTTGTACTTCTACAGTCCGGTGCCTATCTATGCAGGCTAAGGGGAAAGCTTCATTGGCTTGAACGCTTCTGCCCGTATGCATTGATGTGGATAAAACAGCAATGTGGTGTTTTCAATCGTGCCCGTGCGTTCAGAAGCACGGGAAGGCGAGTGATACGGTACCGTACCGTACCGTAGCATACGGTCAAGAGTTCGAATTGACAATGGTCGACCGGCCCTTGTCAAGATCTCTCGCAAAGTCGTCAAAACTCAATTGCAAGTACATGCACATGTATGTGCCGCAAATCACAGGTACAAGATACATCGACAACGCGAGGCCTACGAAACATACTTTGTTGCACAAGACGATTGCTGCAACATTGTTTGACAAAGATGATGCATTCTTCACAGTCAGACAGGTCGGTGTTCATTGCTTGATGACTAGAAGCAGAATTAGTACATACATTCGAATAACCAGTCAGAAGGTGATGTACGGATTTGTAGGGTGTCCGGCGATAGTCCAAGCTGGGGCGTTACTCTTTCAAGGACAGCCTCAATTGCGTACAGATGATAGGGCTTAACACAGGAGGTATTGTGGACCGGTCTGTGGACGATTGACGACTTCACAGGAAATACAAGGAGCTCATAGTTATGATTATCACTTATGTGCATGGTACGCAACTTTGCGATGTTACCTTTTGCAAAGCATAAAACCTTAGAACAAACTACGTCGTGTTCTTTTGCGTAACACAGTCAGACACATTAGAGCAGTGGCTAAAGACAAAGTATACCTTGCAGATAAGCAGATTTTCATGCTTACTGAGAGACTCCTTACCATGTCACTATATATTGCATGTGATTATTGACCAGATGTACTTCGTGCGCTTTCCCGATAGGCTGACCTCGAGCTGCAAGATCATCGGTAATGTACTGTGGGTCTATAGTCATCTCCAACAGCAACGGATGACACCCAGAGTTCAGGCTCATGTGAGCAATATCGATATAGTAAAATTGTCTTTTGGAATAGACGTTTTTCGGTGTAAAATAATTGGAGATGGAGACATGTCTTAGTAATCCGGATATGCGCAAGCGCTCACTGCTCTCACCAGCGCGTGCCTCTGGTGTAGCAAACGACTTAGATATCCAGCCACGATTTACCAATATTGCCTGACCATCGCTGTCAATGAAAGGAGTTACCACTAAGAATCCAGTCTGTCCATTCAATTGGCGAGGACCTACTAACATTTCCTTGCCATGAAGAAATCGCCCATCTAACCTGATCGGAAGCGCTTCAACACTTTTGGGATCAACCTGAAGCAATCGAGCTGCCTCGGCTACAGTCTCAATAGGAGCACGTTGAAGTTTGTTGGAATATTCTTCAATCAAGTTCAATTTCCACTCCCGTCTCTGGACCTGCCACGTACCCAGCGCAAATGCCGCGACGGGCATAGTTATCAGGAGTAATCGAAATCTTGCTGATGCTCTTGGCCTCATGAAAGATTGTGTTGTGAGGGAGCGTGCAGCCGTAGCATATTTGAGATGACTATATTTTGTGCTCATGGTGCGGGCTTTGTTCGCCATGGCCCAATGCACTGTGGACCAAAACGAAGATGCCACGAAGAAGTCTTTCTGTGATTTTGCACGCAGGATTTTCACCCGGCCCGACAATCACCAAGTGTGTATGAACGAGGTATATAGCAGTGAGATCAACGCTAGCAGAGGTGTGGTATTTTCCGTGATCGATGTATTCAATATGTTAGCTTTAGGGACTGAAGTATCACTTCAGTAATGACATAGATCTGACATGTATCGTCCTGCCTGACACATGTCGATATGAAGCTAGGTTCACGCGGGCAAGTACTGTCTGATGATCAATGATACTAGTGGCTGGAATGCACTTCCAAGATTACTCATACCGTTTCGTACCGTACGTGCGAACCCCACTAATTAAAATTAAAAGTGAGATATTGGAAACCATCAATAGAATATGCGCTCGGCAAACCTGATAGTACTTGCTAAATTAGACCAAGAAATGGCCCACCTATGGAACCAATTTTGCTGTAGCCTGAAAAGCTTTGCAAGACTTCGGTGCTCCGTCAAATAGGAATCAAGCTTGAGATTGGTGGTCAAGGCCGTTGAACATAGCGACCTCATGCTCAAAGCGCATCAGAGAAGTTCAAGACTTATGTCCGGTCGTCTACAGTGTCTGAAACTCGTTCCAGCTTTGCGAAGATGCTCCCATACAGGTCGAGGGCATCCAAGGTCGGGGCAAGTGGACAACGTCTCCGTTGAAGATTTTGGCATCATTGATACCTATCAAATGCCCAAATATAGCCCATTCGCCTTCTGGGTCAGTCCAAATCAAGCGCTCAAGAGTGTCTATCACAGTTATTTCTTGAGATACTGGCACTTAATGTCATTCAACAGGATGCTGCAACCTGAAAAACTTTCACCCACGCTGCTTGTTAGTGCCCTTCGTCCATACCATGAAAGAGTCTAATTGTTCAGACTCTGCACGCTGTACAGCTTCGCACTAAGTTACGTGAAAGTATCGAAAAACAAGATATCAAGGGAATCAGAATGTACGTGAACTTGTTCCAGCTTCGCACCTCTGTGTATTGATTAATTAGCATCTGTGGTATGCGATTGCAAACTGAACTTATCAGGGCGATCAAGTCTGGTGGTAGTATGAGATCTACATGGTCTACTGATATGGAGAATCACAAGGGAGCACGACTGATCAGCTTCTCCCATCAACACACAAACACAGATCGGACTCGAAGTTATGTACAAGCGATAATTCGAGTGCTCGGAAGCGATGGTCATGTCGAGGATATAGTTCTGACCACCAAGTCATGGGTGAAACCCATCACGTGGACAATCCAAGAGATTAGGTAGATACAGCCTTGCAATTACGAAGCTATTCAGAGGTCAAATTTTAGAGTTCGCAAGACGAGATTCTGTATCGATTTCGATAATCGTCCACGCCAACTCTCCCAGGGG
Source organism: Taphrina wiesneri (assembly GCA_005281515.1). Taxonomy (NCBI): domain Eukaryota; kingdom Fungi; phylum Ascomycota; class Taphrinomycetes; order Taphrinales; family Taphrinaceae; genus Taphrina; species Taphrina wiesneri. Next base: position 13,993 of record RHGK01000040.1, on the reverse strand, counting down.
CCTGAATAATTGAGCATGGTGTATTGCTTTCAGACTCGACGCCTGTTTTCGCGCAACTCGTGCAGCAATGCCCTGTGTTATCACAGCCAGCTTAAGGTACATTAGCGCATTTCACTAGTTGAGCTCTTGTTGTGCATACCCTGAGGTGGGCAAATGCCTCGGCAAATGTCCAGCTTGCTGCAGGATCCCAAGTCGCAACTGTAGAATACCTTGCAAGTGCTTCGGGTAATGTTGGCACTCCTTGAAGATCATCCCTGCCAGCGAACCCTGTGAGACTTGACTCCCCTCCAGCCGGCAATCCATGCGGTTGCAAAAGATTCGCCAAGTCTGATAATGGATGACCTATGGTACTCAATTCCCAATCCAATATCCCAATAACACGAGATTCTGTCTCATGGAAAACACAATTGTCCATTTTGAAATCCCCGTGCACAATCGAGGTCCTATCCTTTGGCAAATTCTGCTTGAACCATGTTGTGAGTTCATTCCAGTGAGGGATAGCACCAACTGCAGTCCCAGAATCATTGTCTTTGACCTTAGCTTGAATCGGACTAAGTTTGTCAAACGTCTTAAGTTGTCGTTGATAGAACCCACTAGCTCTACCATAATCCGCAAGGTGGACGGACGCGATGTCAACTTGATGCATCTTCGCAAGAGTGTCAATTGCGGAAAACCAACTATAGGCTGTCAGTTGGAAGGTGTCGACAATGTGAGATCTCAAGGTACCAGGCTCTTCTTTCTGATGGTGACAAGCTTGGCAATGCTGGATCAGTGAAGATACGGCCCTGCAGGAATTCCATGATCTTCACATTAGAAGCCACTTAGATCGAAAACAGTCCACTCACATAGAAGGGAGTGCCCAGAATACTGTGATCTTCACAGAGACAGTACATCCTGGGCACGGGAATACCGGTACCGTGCAGGGCAGTCATAATTTTATGCTCTCGCTCAATTGCATGCGCGGTTTGCGACATCAATTCACCAGGGGGTTTCTTTCGAAGAACATACTGTCGATTTTTCGCATCTGTAATCAGAAGCGTCGGATTCGATTGACCGTGCAGGAATTGATGAAGCTTGATCGGTACACAAATAGCAGGGGCGTCTTTCTCGATGTAAAGCTGTAATCTATCAAGATCAATGTGCTCCCTCAAGGCACCTATATTGTCCGTTGTACGAAACATGCTGTTCAAGTTATTGAACTCAGTAATGATCCTGTCGTCCGCTCTTTGTCCATCATGGATTTTCAGAATCACCCGAAATAATGTTGGGAGAAGCGAGCCGGGGATGTGTGGGGTAAATGGTCGGTGAGCCGACATGACACCCGTGGACCTCACCTTACCGTCCGTACCTGCACCTCCAGGGCTCCGGGCCCGTGCCCGAGTCGACGGGCGGGCTCGCCTCGGCCCGTAATCATATTCCATGGTTTTAGGTAGAAACCTGGGTAGGTAACTAAGCTGTAGGGACAGTAGGCACACGCCGGGGTGCTTGAAGATTTCTCTAGTATTCCAGACTACTAGTTGCACTCGAAACATAGCTATAGCATAGAGCAGCATTTGAAAAGACATTTAACCTTCTTTTTTTGCTGTTCTCTGGCGAGGGAGTTCAAAGTGAGGAGTCATTCTAGCTCGAAAAGCTTCTTCTTCTACCACTATGGAATTCGACGTTGAACGGCAAATAGAGGCTTCGATTGCTTGCCTATAGTCCACCACTAGTGCAATGAGATTATGTTTGTAGATGAATTAAGTGCTTACGAGATAAAGAACCACTTGTCGATGCTAGCATCAATTGTAGCCGGTTCCAGATTCTCCCCCTTTGGTACATTGGGAGCGCTTCCTTTATATTGAGAACGGTCGACACTGACATTCAGGGTGTTGACACTGTCCGGAGCGGCAGTCTTGCCGCTCATCAGTTTCTCCCATGCTTCTGAGCATTCATGAATAACTTCTTCAGCATACTTCCTATTCTTGCACTCTCCACTGAAGGCAAACTGATTCTCTGGCTTCCCGTCTGGAATTTTGTAGATTCTCCAGAATTCATTTGAGGCTCGAATGAGCCCGGGAAGATGCTTCTCAACATCCTCGATGTCATTGAGCTTGGCAGCTAACGGATCGTTTACATCAATCACGATCACCTTCCAGTCTGTTTCTCCTTCGTCCAAGAGCGCCATGACTCCGAGTGCCTTTACTTGTTTGACCTGGCCAACATAACCTACAGATTCACCGATCTCGCAAACATCGAGTGGATCATTGTCGCCCTTCGCTTTGGTTTCAGAATGTATAGCGTTTGGATCTTCCCAGGTTTGGGGTAGTGCACCATAATTCCAGATATAGCCGTGATGTGGGAAACAGTTCCTCACGAACCGCAGTTTGCCTTTCTTAATATCCTGCTTTATTGGATTGAGTGGTTCATCTTTGCTGATTTCCAATTTTGCATTAGTCCATCGTGGCACTTCAACGATCATATTGTATATTTTCTTCTCCTGATCGGCATAAAGTGGAACATCATGAAAAGCGGACACAGGCTGACCATCAGATTCTTCAGACATTAGTACAAGCAAGACATTCGTTCCCGGTGTGCAAACCAATGAAAACACGATAATCGAATGTATTTGGCGCTCCGATCTGTCTTCTAGTATAGGACGGCATGATCTTGTGGAGGTGCTTAGTAATTTGAGATAATCTGCTGTCCAGCTTGCTCGAAAAATGCACTACGGATAAAGCAAGTTACAACAAGCAACCATTCGAAAGCAGCCTTCCTTTATGCTACGTGGACTTACAGCGAAATGCGAATGTGACCACCTGTATTAATATACATCCGTTGATCCAGTAACATCTGGTTGGAGCCCTTCCAAGGTTTCGAGACCGCAATTTTAAGGTCAACTTGTGGGCGGTCCAGGGTTCCTCAGCTACACGGTCCACGGGTCTTGCTGCGTGCGTTGATGTTCCAGCCAAGCGTTGTTGTAAAGTGCCACGTGGGCATGTACGCCATTTGCCATTCACTTATACCCGCTCACGACCGCTGACATGGGCACCTGAGCACTACTTTGGAACCTCGGACGAATTAACCCCGGGGAGAGTCCAGTAACACTAAGTTCAAGCAAGATCTCTCGCAGCTAGCCTGAGCGCTCGGGACCTCCTAACCAGTATCTCCCTTGCCTTCAGACTCTACTCTGGATCGCAATAAGTGGCCAAGTGTTTGACGTTCGTGCAGCCTCAAGCTCATATTCGAGCCACATCGATCGGACTTTGGACTTTGTTCCTTCACTCTCTGCACGGTTCAAACATGCTACGTACCGGTCTACGAACTTATCGCAACACTCTGACACGAAGATTCGCGTCTTCCTCAGCTGAGCCCACGTTCGTTACTGAGCGAAACGCAGTCAAGGAACATGCATACGAGACTTCGTACGTAGCAATTTCACAGTGGTGTGATATTGACTTTTGCAGTGATCTTTGGCGCAAGATTTCCATCTATGTATGCATTCCAGCCCTCCTCATCGCAGGTGTGAATGCATACAACTTGTACACCGCGCACCAAGCACACGTACTTCATGAGGCCATGGAAAAGGCGGAGATCGGGGAGGAAGATACCCCGGAGTACCCGTATCAGAACATCAGGGTCAGTCTGCCACTAATTTCTTGTGTGCTTGAGCTCTAACGATAACAGACTAAGAATTTCTTCTGGGGCGATGGAGACAAAACCCTTTTCTGGAACGACAAAGTAAACAAACACAAGGAGTAGATAATTTGTGCTAGCTATAACAAATAAACAGATACGCATCACAATTCTCGATACATGAATCCTTGCACGACAATTGCAATGATCAAAAGAATAATTCCACGTGAGCTAATTCATCTTTCGCGAGGGGAAGGCTCGTTTCACTGCGTAAGCATCATACAGCCCCTTCAATGCTTTTTGGATCCATGCTTGAAATCAAGAAATTCGAAGTCTTCTTCCAGAGCAGCGGAAGGAGCAGGTTGCACGATTTGAAATCTAGTTCCCAGGTGGTGTTTTCCGTAGCCACTCCATGTTTGATCACAAGCCCACAAATGAACCACAGCTTCAGAGCTCGCCTTCATCAAACAAGAGGTGACAATTCCGAAGTAAGCTCTCTATCAACGTGGTCGCATAGCTATAAGGTTTCATTAGTGGAAGAGGCCACAGACCATAAGCCGTACCTCATATCGTGTATGTTTGAGCTATTGACGAGTGTCGGTCTGAAAGGGTTAGTATGTTCAGCACTGTATGTGACTTTACTTACCCAAATATAATGGCCAAGTTGCTAGCGGTCATCAGATTCTTGGTTGCATGTGATTCGACTTTGCGTAACTTAGCATGTCAGTGTTGTCGATAATGACGTCCCTGCATACGTGAAAAATGATGTACCGCAAGGTAGAATAGTTCGCATCTGGCAAATCGTTGACAGCCTGATGAATAGAAATTCGTCGCTGATGCTCGTCCTGTTGCGATGAATATCTGCATTACGTGTATAAACCATGTTTACCTCAAGTTTCGCGGCGTTCAAAAACTTTTGTTGTTGGTCTTGTGGTATTAATGTGTCCGGTAATTCGCGAAAGAACTGTTTCACAATGCAAGCTAATGCATGCACATCTACCGGCTGATCTAGGAGACTACCAGCATCTTCTGCTGTCTCAGACAAATATCTTCAATGGGACCATTGATAGCGCTTACCTGTGACGAGTGCAGTCCGCAAAGCGTTCATGATACTTACAGGAGCACTTAATCTATAGATCCCCTGTTGCTCATTAGATCGATCTAACCTCTGCATGTATCATGACATACTTCAGCATCAAGGCCCCATTTTTCTATGGCTTCACAGCATGTTACAACAAGATTCGGGACTGGTGCTTGATCCTGTTTGAGTATCGATTCAAGAGTTGTGCCGCCAGTTTGGACACCATCTTGCGCTGCTATGCTGCGTAATGTTTGGTTTTGCGATGATGGCTCATCGACAGATGCAGCGAAGGACAGCGATGCTTCACCGATGAATTTCGTAACGTGGTCATGGAGATCAGAAGTCGCAGAGATTCTTGCAAGCGCACCTTGCAGACCGGCACTCTGTTCACCTACTGGTAGAATAATCGAGGCTCGGCCCAAATTAAGATCCTCTGTCATTCGTGCTATTTGGTTTAGTTTCATCTAGCATCCACAACCAGGCACGAACCAAATCGTCGCAGGTGCAGCACGATATTAGCATCGCCCTCGTTTATTGTCTCGAGAAAGCGAGCTACATAGGCTGGCCGGACGTTTTGCAGCATCTCTCGACGCGACAGCTGCGCTGTGTCCACCTTAGTACGCCAATCTGCATTGGCAAGATCAAGTCTATGTTTCAGCTCTTCTACTTGTTTGGCAGTCAGAGAACTGCGGGAACTCTTGAACGAAAATGATGTTTTTCGTGCATGGTCGGATCCCTGTCCACGTTCCCACTCCTCTACCATGGAGTCGTACTTGATCTTAGCCTACATGCTTAGTCGAGTGAGGTAGCCTGCATCAAGTCTCGTACCTTGTCTCTGGCCGATTCAGCCTCCAACAGAGCACGATCAGATCTGGTCGCCGAGTCCTTGAGAAGCTTCCGTGTCTTGTCAAGCTCGCGACTCCATTCCAATATCTGGCCTGTTGGTGTTGGCTCTTGCAAAGTAAGATCATACCTCCTCAGACAATTCGAAGCAGCTCCGCGCGAAAAACAAGGAGCAATTAGCTTCTGAATGCTGCAGCTCGCTGCAATTCACGCAAGCAGAAGCAAATGATCTCATGTGGTGAGTGCTTGTACTACCAGAGGTCGAGCATGTAACTCACTGTTGCGACAATTCTTCACGAACGAAGCTTTCTTGTAAAGCTTGGGCTGCACGCTGTAAAGATTTACCAAGCTCTTCTTCTGCAAGTCCACGACGTTTAAAAAACGCAGCCAGTTCTTTACTTCTGTGAAGTATTTGCTTGACTCGAACAGACAAGCATTTGGTAGCAAGCTAGAGAGTTGAGTTCACAACCACAATATTTAGAGCGAATTGTGTACATCAGAAGAAAGCAGTTGTGCAAGCCTTTCATCCATGTGAGAAAAGGCTCAAGCTGTTTTCCTTGCGAAAGACAACCGGACGCTGTGAGAGGTCGACTGTTCTCTTCACATTTAATTGAACACGGACTAAGTTTTGCCAGAAGAGTGGGGAGTGGAGAAAATACTTTCTCACGGGAGTATCGATTCCCCAAAGCGTTCGCATTCGCACGAGCTCTTCTAGATCGAGTGAATCGATTATATGATTTGTTCAAACAAGGACGGCTGTGTTATAGGACTGGTCAGAATCGATCACGAAAAGGCAGTTGAGTGAATAATGCTTTCGACTGCTATGAGAAGTTCCAATTCCATCGCTGATACTACATAGCCCGCTATTCACACCTGCATGACAAGACTTGGGACTTAATCGAGAGCGTCTCGAGCGCGAAGGGACAGCGCCACCCTACATTCGCGCTGTCGCCATGTGAAAGTCTCTCGATCGTTCCGCAAACTTAAACAGTGCTCGATGTCTTGAGAATGCTGCACGAACACACCAAAGCGTCTCGAGCATTCGATGGTAACCCGAAAAGTCCAGGACCCCACGCGCGATGCACTTGAAAGGTGGTGAGGTGCAGTTAGCAGTTGGTGTCACAGCTTGGTTGTCACTCGGAATTGCAACATCATGAGATGGAACAAGAACTAATCGACCATCGAACGCTAGCAGCTACAGTACCACGTGATCCACTCTACGACTCATTGTATCGGACCTTGGCAGATCTAAGGAAGGTTGTATCGTCCTACGCACTGACGCCTAGTTCCGAACGAACTACGGGCAGATGGCCCGTGGAGCGTCTGCTGAAGCTGTTACTTTGTGTCATTTGAACGACTCCGGGGTATGAGAACGATATTGGAGCTCCGCTTCAACTTGAACTCTCGTTTGACACATTCCTTGTAAGGTCGAATTTGTATGAATAGATGTAGCCTAATCACTCAGATAACTTTGTATCTATATAACGGCGTGCAGCTAATCTTTACTCCAGAAGATAGGGCTCTGAGTTTTTTGGACTGTATGAGCGCTGAGGATATCGTAACCAATTTTCAAACTGTTGGTCAGTGTTATTGGAATTCATCAGAGAACTACTAACTTATGTCAGATCCATTCAAAGACACTGGAGACGACGAAACTCAACCGAAAAACTACATCCGTACTATTCCTGCCGCATTCGAGAAATGTTTTAACGACAGTAGATATACGAATACAACAAAGAAATGGACGAAAAACGCTTACGACTGTACAAGGAGTGCCCCGGGAATTCGACCAGAAACGAATTCTGAAAGCGCTGAAAAAGGACTTCGCATGCAACGGTACAATTGTGAAAGACGTCGAGATGGGAGAAGTCATCCAGTTGCAAGGAGACCAGAGACTCAAAGTCAGTGAGTTTCTGACCACACAGCTGCCTATACAGAAACAGACAATCAAGATTCACGGGTAAGTTCAGAATGCGGGCTTACGACAATCTAACGTTTCAGTTTCTGATTGGTCTGGATGCGCAAGACCTGAGGATCCATGTATGCCGACAACACTGAATTCTGCAGTGTCTGAACACACGATAGAGCTTAAAAACAGCACCCAGTTCTACAGGAACTGCAGCTTTAAACATTATTGCTTTGTTGCCACCTCGTTAGCACATGTAACGATCTTCGTTCGTGCTGTTACAACTAGCATATTCCCGTCAAATGACTTGTGGACAAATCATGACTAATTCTCGCAGCATTTGTAATCTTGCATGCTCTCTTTGTCCTGAATCTTGTCGACGGACCCCTACCGTGCACATGCCACTTCTTTGATGCTGCAAGCTCTCTCGCTGAAGACACAACTCGCTCAATTGTAGCCTTCTTTGTTCGAGCTGACTAGACCTTGACGCCATGGCATCTTGTAGCCTTTCCTTAAATTTTGCATGCATCTTCCTCGAAGCCTCAATCGCGGTGCCTTTATCATGCAATACGTTGTGATCTAGTTGCTTGAGAGTAAGTAATTAACAGTGCAGCTGGTCTTAATTTTCTCACCCTGACTCGCATGGATTGCAGCTCGTGTAAATGCTCTAAAGATTCCTTCAGATCTATGCTATTCTTAGATGCGACATCGACCTCAACAGATTGGTTCTTCATTCGATCCCGGACTACCGATGTCAGTCAGCGTCCTGATGATCAGGAATATCATAACCGTTGACGAAGTCCATTGCAGTTGTACGTATCGCTGCTCTTGTTGCTGCAAGGTCTAATTTGCGATCTTGAAGTGTTTTCTTATGCATCGAATTCAAATCCACTGACTTGTTAGAACAGACCTTAGAGATGTACCACTCTGACCTTTGATGTGCAACTCCCTGTTGTCCGGTAAAGCTTCATACATAGCCCGGAGATACTTTTTGTGTCAGATTTCCACAGAAATGGTCGGATGAGTACCCTATACGATCAGTAGAATCCTGAGTTTCAACAGACTTCTCGCACTTCTCTCGAGTATCTTCCTCGATGTAGCTAACTTTCAGATGACCAAAGAGTTCTTGATAATGTAGGGCTTCGGTCTTTGCATCTGCTATCAGTGCAGACGACGAGTGATGAAAGGCGAATTTGTTTGTGTATTCTCTGGCAACACGATCCATGAATCAGTCTTCGTAATATGCGACGACGATACACTATAAACTTTCGCTATTTCCGAGGTCGGTTACTAGTGCGAGAGAGCAGTCATTGACACACGTCGGTTGTGATTTCACAGAAGTGCAATGTCAGATTTGCGTCCACTGTACATGTAGACACTTAGCTATTCAGCAATGTTTTGCAACCACATCAGGGCTTCCAGGTTCCAAGATTGCATACAAACAAGCCACGCCGCATATGTGGCATAATCTCAAGCCTTACCGCATCATTCAAAACAGATACCTACTCGTAGCAACGGTACCGACCGCGGTACCTAAATAGCTACAGTATAGCTATAGATAGAGCATTGACACCTGTACACTTCCTGAGCTGGCCATATTAAGATCGCATTCATGTATACTTACCTACTGTAGGTATACGTACATCTATGCACGTATTCCTCGCCTATGTGAGCTTGGACACAGGTGAGTGTTCGGAAACCGTAAATGTCTAGAATGCATGCAAAATATACGAGATTAGACCAACGCACGGCAAATCCAAGATGTGCTTTTTCCATTCATGAAGATTGAGGCGAAGGCATCCGCAGTACAGCTACGATGCTGAGTGATCTTGGATGGTAAAATGATTGCCTCAATTTCCGCGTAGCTATGCCGCATCAAAGAATAAATTGTGGTTTCACAGATATGAAACCTCTTAGTGGCTAATTTCCAGAAAGCTACGACAGTCTGAATGTGAGACCTTGTCGACTCTGTGCTCATGCTCGTACAAGATATCTGGCAGGAGAAACTGTTGGTTTTCAACGCATAATGAATCAGTTGTTCGCATGCGAGTCTCGCTTGTGCTTGTAGCTCTGCTCTTGGGCGAAACCTTCGATGTAGCCTTGCGCGGCTTGTAGCGATAATCAGGATACTGCAGCTTGTGCTGAGATTTCACTTCTTGTGCGCATCTCTGGAAGTCCTGACGTACTGAATTACTCTCACTTCTCCACATGTTTCCAATGATGCGGGAAACGTCGTTATTCGATATGCCTTCATGCTGTGCTGAGATTCCAGCTTGTTTCGCTTTACGATACAGAATGAATGCGTTTGGGGGTCTTGGGGGATTTCTCGCAGGAGCCAGCGAACCGAGTTTGAGTACCTGGTCTTTCGCAGCCTTGCGAGTAGTGACAATGTAGGAAGGAAGCCGGCATTCATGCAGAGCGACCGGAAAACGCAAGTAAGCTGTGCTGCGTCGGATTTCCCCCCTGACTTCGTCTGTCAATTGACTTTGGGCTATCAGAATTGGCTCATAACCATCAGGAATGAAGTATGCTTTTCCTTCTGAACTGTTGAATCTGGATAAAGCGTCCTTTGTGGAGTAGTTTCTGAGCTCACCGAACGACATCGTCCTAAGGCGTGTCGCGACCTGTGTCCTTTTGAGAATGACTGCCCGAGTCCATGCTAAATGATCTATTTATCAACAGATACTCTGATGGTGCAGAGAGGACAGTTGATGCTTGACCCTACCAATCATGCTTGATTCTAGTGCCGTGTAGAGTTTCTTTGTTCTATTCCTGCCACGATTTCAGCCACTGCTTCAAAGCAACAATTGCAAGTCTGAATGGATGGCCAAAGCGGATCCGCAGGACAGCGCTAGGCCTAGTATATGTACATGTGCATAGAGATAAAGGCAAGATTCAATCCGACCCTGCATTTCAATTGCATATCTCACATATCGACAAGTAGCCTGCAAACTTATCCGCGAAGCTCGACCACAAGCTCTCGAAGCAGAAGAGTATGGACGATCTAAATGCTAACCTACCCGCACTAGCACACCAAGCTTATAAGCTGTGGCAGTCATGTGATTGTCACTTGACTGATAATCTACCAAAAGTAGACAGTCTCTGTGAGGCTCCGGATACGCATGTATACAGCCGTTTCAATCAGTCTGTGCGGCAAACACTCGAGCAAGCTTTTGTAGCGAAACATAAACCTAACGAAAATGAGAAAACCCTTCTGGCTGCACGAACAGGCTTATCTTACAGACAAGTCTCGGTTTGGGTAAGAGCGATGAACATACAATTTGCAATTTTCCGTCTGAAATTGTGTAGTTCACGAATCGACGTGCTCGGTCGCAGCGAAAGTAGCTTCTTTCGTGCTAAGATGTAAGCTTCACGTACCTACAGTCCATATGCAGACCTTCCAGAACTGAAGATCGGATGGACAAAGTGCACCAAGATGTGGTGGGTTAATTCAGAAGACAGAACACTTTTTCTCTTTTTTTTTAATGCTTTGTGGTGCAAGCACTGCACTATACAGATTCAGTAAGAATAATAGATCTCTTCAGACAAACCTTACCGAATCGCTTCATCAAAGACACTTTTGATCCCTTTCTGGCTCAAAGCTGAGCATTCCAGATACCTGAAGAGTTAATTCACAAGCTAGAGAGCCACAATCGAGTTACCGAACTGCTTTGATATCTTTGGACATCGTCATGCCTTGATTGTAGCTTATGGGCAGCATCTTCTTTTGCCGTAGTCTCTCAATCACTACTGGGTCATCGCGTAAATCAAGCTTCGTGCCCACAAGTATTATCGGGATATTGGGTGCATGATGAGCCACTTCGGGAAACCACTCCTGACTTTAGTCAATAGCTCGTGCAACCCCTGGCAGTATTTACTTTGGACAGCACATTGTCGAAGGAAGGCGGGCTAATGAGCGAAAAGCAAATCAGGAAAACGTCCGTTTGCGGATATGATAGCGGCCTGAGGCGATCGTAGTCCTCCTGCCCAGCTGTATCCCACAGACCCAGACTGATAGGTTGCCCATCGATTGTGACAGTCGCCGAATAATTATCGAATCTGGCAAGTCAGTCCATGCAAAGAACATCTTTAGAGGCTTACACAGTAGGAACGTATTCGCCTGGGAAAGCATTGGTGGAATAGCTTATCAGTAAGCAGGTCTTCCCTACAGCCCTGGGGTCCGTCAGTCTATTAATCGTCGCTATACTTTAAACCTCGACGCACCCATCGCCGACGACAACAGTTTTGATCGAATGCATACTGGAATTTACAGTGCTCGAAGGTGCTAGTCGATTTCTTGCCAAGATTAAGTCAATAAGTACAAGTACGAACGCAGTAGCGGGCACGTTCAACACAAATACTTAAAAAGGTACAGGGCAATCCTGAAACTTATGCTTGGTAGTGGTAGCTGTGTCCATCTTCCAAGTAGTGGGCATAATCGATCGCTCTTCGGCTCCATACGCGGATGAACTTCCAGGACTTTCACCTACGTTCCAGGCTTATGGTTGGCAGCTGTCTTTAGACTCCCCCAAAGGTACTTGCAACCTTCACGTATAGAAAGGAATAGGTCACGAAATTGGCTTCAGAAGGGCTCAACTGGACTTGAAGTTTGCTCACGAAAGTTAAATGAGCTCGGATGACGCTCTTGCTATCTACGGATGGGTACTCACCTGTAGTGCTGGGAGGGAAGGTTTCACCTAAACAATGCATCCGGTCGACGACGGCAATGCAAAATTTATTTACATTTGTTGTCAGCATTGTATAGATCCACTTGACTACCAGGGATATCGTATGCAGCTGTAAATTACCCATAGAAATAATTTTGAATCTAAATCTAGGTTGCTTGAGAAAGAAAACTACCTTCATCTCTAGTCTTTGTCTGACTTGCTTGCTCCTTGCTTTTTATATACCAGTAGTGAATTCTGTACTAGATTGATTACCATCCATCCTGAGTATTGGTAGATCTTAGAATATTTGATGTAATTTGTTATTAATAGTATAGCTACAGTAGTGAATCAGTAAAGTGCAACAGAGGCTAATTTTGGCCAATCTTAAAATGTTCAATTTTCTCTTTAGAGCATTACAGAAGATGCTACAGACAATCTGAGATCTTCAAATTTGATGTTAAGAACTAATAGGTATTCTGCTACTACAGTAGCTTGTAAAATTCTAGAATAATTGCTCAGATGTGGTTTGTGCTGACCATGCCTTTGTGTAAGACATTTGTGGTACATTTGAACACTACTTTAGAGTCATATTGTAGAATGAATACTAAATAGAAAAAGACGCCATATAGCATAAGCAAATTGTACTAATACTATATTATAAATATAGACTCTTGCCTGGAAAGAAGTAACATAGCTTGTGCCAGAGCATGTTTTGATATAATAGCTCAAATTAGTCTAGTAAGATTAAGGTTTTGCCACAGCCACACTTTGCAAAAAGTGCAGTAATGTGTTCTACGCTTGATCTATAGTTTTATAAACTTGTATATAGACAGATGTTCTATACTAGTTTTCAGTAACTCAATTTCATGTTCATTAGACTGTAGCTGCAAGTATAGTAGCACAACTGTATTTCAAGGCTTTTTTACAATGGCACAAACTTTGAGCCACAATATTAATATGTTGTGCACAAGCTAGAACCCTAGAAATATATAGTCAGATGCGCAATTGGCTAAAGAATACTGTCATAAGAGTCAAATATCTTCAAGAAAATTATAGTATACACTAGAGCCGCACAAAGCTAAAAACATCAAAAGCACTACTTTGACCTTTGTTTTTGTAGAAGCTAGAACATGAACAGTTGAGCACTGACATACTTAAAGATCTGCTATGAAACAGTCAGTAGTCTGATTCATGCACAAACAAAGTTTTGATATCATACACTTGGTGTGTATTGCGCCACAACCATTCAAAGTCAAAAACACAAAACAGATTTGCTGAAAATAACTCAGGATGTTGCACTTCAGTGGGCCCCTACCGTACTATATAGATCTATTTAAATAATTACAAATCATTTAAGAGAAAGTAGCACAGGGAATTTCACTATAGACTAAAAGTCTTTTGTCTAATTTGTTCTTAGACTTACTATGAAAAGAAGAATAAAACTCTAATCAAGAGTCTATAGCATACAGTAGTGGGTCAGCAAAGTGCAACAGAGGCTGAAATTTCAATATTTTGTATGACCACCTCCGGCACTAATAAAAGCCTGTAGTCTTCTAGGCATGCTCTCCAGGATTGACTTTAAGTACGCTGGCTCTATAGCGCTCCAGCTATCTTGTAGCAAAGTTTTGAGGTCAACTGAATTTATTTAAGCCTGAAAATTGCATCTATTTGTGTACCACTTCCTTCAAACTGATCTGTTCAGATGATGCCATAGATTTTCAATAGGATTGAGATCTGGTGAATTAGCAGGTCATGATAGTGTCTGTAGACTATTTTGCCTTAATTATTGCGCTGTCTTGTTACTTGTATGTATTGGTGCATTGTCCTGTTAGAAGATCAAAGTTCTGTTACCAAGTAGGTTTTCAATCAGTCCATCTTCCT